>CM067219.1:61362455-61600378 GCA_034190945.1 Octodonta nipae
GACGACCTGGGTCTACACTTCTGGCCACCGAGATCTCTTGATCTCACCCCATGCGACTACTGCTTATGGAGTTATGCGTAACCACATCACAGCTGCCGTGTACAGGTATCCCGTAATGCACAAATATAGTACTAAGGCTAGAAAGAGAGAGAAATAGAGAGAGCAACAAGCTATTTCACTCGATTGGTAGGTACAATCAAAGGATAGTACATAAAGGATTGCTCGATAGATGTTAATTTTTCCGAAAGCATATGTCACAAAGTGGTTGCTAATACAGGGTGGTGCAGAGGAAACGCATGTTTTTCGAACCGCTAGTACGCGGCGACAGGAGGGGGTATTGACCTTGAACGAATGTTGGCAGACGGCCCATGCAATGCCGTTTCAGTCGCTATGGAGCGTTGGAGCGTACAACATTGTGTGTTCGTTGTCGAGCAGTTTTTTAGAAACAATGATTCTGTAGTCACAGTGCAACGTCTTTTCCGTCAATATGTTAGAGTTGGACGTCGAGGTGCAGTGCCTGATCGAAATACCGTACTTCGATTGGTTGCAGCGTTTAGAAGTACTGGTTCTGTGATGAAAAAGAAACCACCTGGTCTTCCCCGTTCAGTTCGTACTCCGGAAAATGTAGACCGAGTCAGAACGGCAGTTGTTACCAGCCCTAAACGATCGACTAGACGACATGCTGTAGCGCTGGGTATGTCACGTCGTTCGCTTCACCGCATCTTACATGATGACCTCAAGTTCCATTCGTATAAAATAATGATCGTCCAGCAGCTTAAAGAAGGGGATTTTGTACAGCGCAGAGAGTTTTGTCGCATAATGGATGAAATGTTTACGGAAGATCCCGATGCTACAGCCTTCATGAGTGATGAAGCACATTTTCATCTTGACGGTTACCTCAATGTTCAAAACTGTCGGTATTGGGCATCGGAGAACCCAAAAGAATTACACCAAAAATCCTCTGCACAGTTTAAAGGTAACAGTGTGGTGCTGCATTTCAAAGTTGGGGATTGTTGGACCATATTTTTTTTTTGAAGAAGGAAAGCAGTTACTGTTACATCAGCTCGCTACGTTGAAATGTTAAACAACTTCCTTCGGCCAGAACTTGAAAGGCGTCAAGTGAACATGAGAGACATTTGGTTTCAGCAGGATGGTGCCACAGCTCACACGGCGAGAGCATCCATGGAAGTGGTTCGACAAATGTTCCCAGGACATGTGATTTCGAGATTTGGTGATGTTCACTGGCCCCCTCGCTCACCCGACCTGTCGATAGGTGACTTCTTTTTGTGGGGATATTTGAAATCAAAAGTGTACCCCAACAAGCCTCGCACACTCGATGACCTTAAGAATTCCATTCGTCAGGAAATTGAAGCCGTGCCGAATGAAATGTTGGAGAGAGCCGTCCGTAATTTTCAGAAGAGGATCCAAATTTGTATCCAGCAAGGAGGACGTCATCTCAAAGACATTATTTTCCAAACCTAAATATGGTATGTAATTTCAAAAACTGCATTAAAAAACCTATCATTTAATACTTGTTTTTATTACTTTCAACCCATTGTGTCCCAGTAATTCAATATTGAAAAACATGCGTTTCCTGTGCACCACCCTGTATTTGCATCATAACCTTTTCTAATTCAATATCACATTAAACAATTAAACAGATGAAACAAAACCAGAAAAACTCTTCAACTGTCAACAGTTAAAGCGCCACAACAACTTGAGAGTGGGCTGGTTGTTTTCGAAATTTTTTAACACTGATCAAGCAATCCTTTGTAAACTATCAGCCAATGAACTTCATACCTACGACAGATAGCTCATTGGCGGCAGCTCCCAATGAGTGAAATGGGTTCTTGCCGTCTCTATTGCTCTATCTTTATAGTCTCGGCACGATTATTGTGCATTGCAGGCTACCTCCGGAAGTATAAGCTCGAAGTTTTTTGGATCTATAAATAAATAAGTTTATTGGATATGTTGCGACATCTATCACAATATCTTAGACATAGTAAAAGTTACTTCCTATTGATATAGAATTCTACCGTAAAGTCAAAACTATTTTCTGCGCCATCTAGACGCCAAAAACTAAAGCACTATAAATGATACCTCATTATGTTCAAAGTTAACATTATTTCCACAAGAACAATATTCGTAAAAAGCGACATCATCAAGAGTAGGGTCCTTGAAAACTAATAATTAGCGTCATCAAGCGTCACGCTTTACAAGAATATGCAAGCACCATTTTGAAGGTTATTTTTATTAATGAATGCTTGTTATCGGTAATGTTTTGTTTACAACAATTAAAAGTTCAGTAATTCTCTGTAAATTAATTTCGCATTGCTACAGTTTACCAGAACAACACCCAAGGTAGGAATTATTAAAATGTTAATTCATGAAACAAGATTAACAACCAATTGGAATTTATCAAAACAAGGTTTGTAAGTCCTTTTAAACTTTTGACCCACATTTAAAACTACTAATTTTCAGATAATCTAGTTTTGGGACAAACGGTATTTCCTAGTAACCTATGGAAACTGTAAACAGTGATTGAAGAACAATAAACAGAATGAATTCCAAGAATTTTTACAATTATAGTTGTGAATAAAGAACTTTCTAATTCAGTTAAGTGAAAACCATTTACGGAAATTATCTAAAATATATTGTTACTAATATTAAACAAACAAGAAAAATGGACTTTGGGGAAATGGAAAAAAAGAAGCTCAAGCTTTTGGAGATTTTTACATTGAGAAGATGGAGACACAAAGGGAAATGTTGAAGTATTTCCTTTCTGAAGATGTTATACTTGATTGGTTTGGGCAGACAATTAAAGGCGAAAAAAATGTAATCACATTCCTTAAAAAGACATTAACATCAGTGAATCATATAATTTCAACATTTATACCTGCTAAAAAAATAGGCTTTAGAGATACACATGTTGTTAAGGCTCCTAGGTAATGTATATACATCTTTATTGATTCAAATTATAATGTTTACTTTGTTATTGTGATTAATGTAGTCCAATTAGAATTTTAATCAACTTTTTTTCATAATTGTAGGCTCCCTAAACATATTTCTTTGGGTATCATGAGCCCACCAAGGATTATCAATCCAAAATCACAAATTAAAACCCCCAAAAGCCAATTAGGCCATCTACAAGTGCCATTACTTTCAAAAATAAGGGCAAATCTAAAGAAAAAGGTCAAGGGGATGGATTTCATAACTCCACTGATGTAGATATCTCTCCTGCCAAGAAATTCAAGCCTACTCAACCTGACATTATTGAAGGAATTGAGACTGTGGAGGATGAATGTGTTGGTGTGCAGAAAGTGAGGTAATTATTTGCAAAAAAATTAATTTGCCCAGAATTGCTTTTCCAACCTAATAAATAATTGATGATACCCACCACGAAGTATAGATACCAGGAGTCCGAACGTAATGTTAAATAAATGGTAGCATTTTAGGGGACAGAATGTTTTGCCGGTAGAGCGCGCTACTTTTTAGGAAGTACTCGTTTAAATCCTTACGCGGTTAATCTTGTTGATACTGACAGTCACCTGACAGCTCTGAAATATTATTTCGATAATCTGCAAGCTAAAATGTGTGATATTAGTAAATAAATAAATACAATTAACCAGTAGCAAACAATTTTATTAAAAAATAAATTAATGTTATCAACAGGTCTTTAAGAATTAAAATTATAGTTCATCTTTTGTCTCTAAGTGTTAAACTATTAAACAAACCGTAAGTGACGTAAAGAATTTAAACATAGTTTCTGCAAATTAAGTAGTAAATATAAATTCAAAAATGGTTAAATACCTATTTATTTCAGTATTACAATGCTTGATAATAGGAAAGTAATTAATTGATTACAATCAAATATATTATTTATTAATCGTATTAGTTATAAATAAAACACGTTTAGCATTTAAATACCAAACAATTTAGATTTGACAAATACACTAGTGTATACAATACAATATTTATTAACAACACTGATGTTTAATATTATTTTTAGGTTACTCACTTTCGGAACTTTGAATATACCCACTTTAGCCACATTTTCACTTGCCTTTCGGCCACTGAGGCAATCATGAACAGCACAACACCTTTCCATTTTTTATTAAAACTATTTTTAAACAATTACATTAATATGTTATACTTAGTTTTATAATTTTAATAATTTCGACATTCGACAGCGCGTATTTACGTTTGATAATAATAAAAACATCGGTACGTCCTGAACATTTGCGCAGCTAGTGGCAGAAAAGATAACTATGATCTGGGTTTAATATTGTATACCACAAATACTGCGGAAAAGCCTATACCGTTCGGACTCCTGGTATCTATACTTCGTGATACCCACCCTGTTACTGTGTTGCACAGTGACCAGTTTCCATTTACAATGACAGGTTCTATGCAGTTATTTATGAATAGCTGTACTCTATAACTCATTATGTTACAATAAATTTGAAGTTATTAAATGTTTTGTGTGAATCACTTTTAGCATGCCTTTTTTGCATTATAGTGACTCATCATTCTATTCTGTTTACATAAAAACAAGTTATAGAATTCGTAGGCAATTTGAAACGAATTATTTATTTCATGAAAAAAATTGATTGGTAATATTCTTCAAGCTTATATTACCTGGAGGAAGTGTAGTTACTATCCCTGATCAACTACAGTACATTTCAGGATTGCCTGATCAATCTTAAATAATAATGAACACAATGAGATAAAGGTATTAGTCATTGGCCATACCCAGTAAATATTATTACCTCATGTGTCTTGATAGTTGATATAGTAATTTTTGCAGAATTTTTTCATATTAACCATGATCCTTTAGTAGGAATGTGTATAATATATTTTGAAAGATCATTAAATGCCATTCACTGTATATCACTAGTATATTCATACTTTAAATGCAGTAATTACTATAATTTTAAATAAATTTCCTGCACTATGCAAAATGCCCCTTTTAATTATTTAAATTACAATTCCTCAAAAATTACTTATTCAAGGTATGTTTCGTGAGCTATTATTATATATATAATATAAACTTAACATAATGAGCTATTATTTGGACAAAGATTAATGTCACAGTTTTAGTTACCAGAACATTATGATTTTTGAAACAAATCTACTTTTTACTGCTTTTTCTGACGTTTCTTGGTGAAAAATGTTCCAATAAAGATTAAACAGGATTACTGATTGTCTACAACTTTTCCATTTGTTTTCTGAATGATACTTGTGGCATATTTTTCAATGTCTAAGTGCTTCTTGGAAAATAACACCACAGTTTAAAGAAATTTGCTTTATAGAAACGTTTGGAATATACAGCAATTTTCTTTAAACTGTGGTGTTATTTCCCAAGAAGCACTTAGACAACTTTTCCATTGACAGCATTATGATCCTTTCATTACTTTTCATTGCATAAAAAACAAAAAAAATCTAATTTTTGTGTGGGGCTTTTAATTATTTATATAGTTTACTTCTACAAGTTTGCTGTTAAAATCTTAACAATTATTCCTTATAAACTGTTTCTGACATGATGATAAAAGCGAGTTGCTGTTAAATTTTATGTCTGAAAATGTTTCCTATATTGCTCTAGAGACATGTGTAAGTAAGTGAAAAGTGAATTACTAATCAGAAATGTTTGAAAAATATTGGATTATTGTAAAATGAGGAGTTTCATATGCAAACTCAGCTGTGTGTAGGCGGTATTGCATATAATGGTAATGAGAGTTACTTCTCGTTAATTATAAATTTTAGTAATATAATTTATTCTAAACTAAATTAAGTTCAGCCATTCTACCATCTACTTTAGCTTAATTTTCTTTTTGAAGAACTATTTTATTTTTAGGTCCATTAAAAATTTAATTCAGTTGTATCATATTAATTAATTTCTGCTTACATTTGGAGTTAATGATTTATTCAATAATATTTAATTATGAGGAAAATATAAATTAAAATCTACAATAAATGTAATTTTGCAAACTTGTAACAATAAAAATTTTGAAAGCAAATATAATATATTTGTTTTCAAAATATATATTTATTATATGTATAAATAGGAATGTAAATTAAACATTTAAACTATATTTTACAGTAGAAATCCCATATTCTACGTTAGATTTTTACCTCCTCACTTCTGAAAGTAAAGAATATGTTGATGTTTAAAAGCACCCCACCCCTTGGGACCCTACATAATAAATGAATGGTACCTAAGATATGTATTAGAAGTTTGGAGATTTCTTAAATATTCAGAAATAAATAATAAAGTAAATGAAGACAAGCATAAATTTTGTACCGAAATTTGTAGTTGCTGGTGTATGAATGTATGCATTAATTAATTTTTTTCTTTTTAGGTATGTTACATCAGAAGGAGCTATAGAATTTCATAAACCTAGCACCAAAAAACTTCAGGCTGAAACGAAGTGGAGAAGGCCGTGCAAGTTGAGTGTAGCCTATTCTTCTATAAACTGTAACAATGACTATTGTATATACCTTATTATTTACGAAGGTAACCTTAAATGTAGAAGGAACCTTATGAAGGAATTTGAGGCTGAAGAGCCTGAAAATTGAGCATTAAGTTTACATTCTAAGAATTGTTGGTTCACTTGAAGTCTGCATTTTATTCTATGCAGAAAGATTTACCAGACTTTTCTGTTATGGGGAGGTAATATACTTGATTATTACAAAAATTTCGCAGAATTTTGAAAAATTAAGAATTCTCAAAAGTCAATATATAAAATACAGAGTTGTTGTGGAGTAAAAACAACTCATCTACATCATGTTGTACTCATCAGTAAGTAATTGGGCTCCTACACTTTTGGAATAATATATTTTGCAAATTAAATTAATTTGAATTAGCCAGAGCTTGGTTGAATATTTATGAAGCAAATTTTCTGTTCAGTTTAAGATTTTCATGCTGTTACCATATGGTAACAATAGGCTCCAGCACTGTAGCATGATGATAAAAAACTCTTTATCGAAAAGAATCATGAAACTATTATCAGTTAAAAATATATCTTCATCATGGTTTATTATAGTATACTATTATAATCAGTAATTTGTATTTTACAATTGGTGGTGTAAGTTTTCCTCACAGCCTTTCATTCTTTCATAAAATATAAAGTATTTTGTGGTCACACCATTAACACAAAACTTGTGTATTAATACAGAGTGTCTCTATTCTTTAGTGACAAAATTAATTCAATCATACTTTGATCTGAAATGTTTTACTGGTCACATACAGGCAATGTTTGCATCAAAATTTGCAGGCTGAGCCACTAATTATATCTAGTATAAAGCTGAAAATTGATATACATATTTGTACTTTATCTTTCTAAAATTCTGTGATCATTTTGTAGTAATCCAATATCAATATTATATTATTGAAGAATAATGTCATTGTTTTTTAACTTTTTAAAAGTTTTTAACAAACATTATATTGGATAATAGAAAAAGCTTTGTGGACTTCAGTTATATCCAATTTCGAGTTATTACAGTGTATCTTTATATATATATTTTATTTCAAGTGATCCAACTTGTTTTATGCAAAGCATTTTGTTGATACAAGTATTTTTACTGCTAAGTTAGTGCAATTATTTGTTGTTTTTTAGATGTTTATTTCAAAATGGACATTTTTGTATTTTGTACCTGGTCAGTGTGAATTTGATGATCATAGCTTTACGAAAATTTGTAAAATCTGTTAAACATAATGCGGTAAAATACCGAAGTGGAAGTTGTGGTTGCAAAATTTGAATCTCATTTTTAAATAAATATTTGTAAACACTAAAAGTAATCTAGTCCAAATAACTGGTAACAGATTTGTTGCAATTGTTCACAAGGCAATTCAATCAGTACATTTTTTTATATAATGAATAGCAGCTGTGCTTGCATTTTCTTGAAAATTCAGTTTCTGAATTATTGAATAAATTTGATGTGTAATAATTTATATCGGTCAAAATCACAGAGGTGAGAAAGTTCATTTTTATTAGACGTTTAACTTTATATTAAATGGGTTTGTCATGTTCTAATGTTAGTTTAAGTCATCTTAGTTAGTTTATGAACAAAACTATGGATGACGCTCATTTCGGGAACGATTTTGTAAACATTTACAATTGACCAAAATAACAAAATTATTTAATCTCGATTGATTTAGTTAAAGCTCGTAAGATACATTGTAATTTACGTGGAATATCATCTAATGTATTGTAATACTTTCAAAGCATTTTTGTTACTCATTTGACCAACACGTCAATTTTGTATGAGAAAGTTTAATTATTGCTGATTCAAAGTTTATTTGGAATTTGGAGTTAGTAGCACATTAATCCAAAGTTAAATTTGACTAATTAAATCACTGAATTAGATTTCCAATCTTCCTCCGTCATCAGTAAAGTACCATCAAGCAGTTCATCCTACTTTCAATATGAGTTCAGGACTTTTATTCAACAATGGGAGCAAATCTTTTACCTGTTTTGATCAACAAGTAACAAGGTTCCATGGTCTATTAGGTTTGGATGTACATTCTATTTCTCAAGACTGTGTGATAACTGCTGTTAACTCAAGATTTTAGTTTATTTTAATCATCTGAATTCCTTTTAGTCGTGACATTATGTTTTGACTACAAAATTTTGGTATTTCTTCATTAAGTAGATACCATATTGTCTGGTTATAAACACTTCAACAATATTTCTTTTCAGACTAGTTTGCGTTATAGTAATTTCTCATCACAGTCAGTAGCTTCTTCTTAGTTGATTTAATTCTCCTTTATTTATCAACATCTTCCAAAATTAGGCGTCTTCATTGATTTAATGTCATAAGTAGACATTTGAAGAACCTGAACAATTGAAACAGAAAACTGGTTAACAACATATTGTAATATTTCTGCCCATCAAACATTGCCACCAAGATATTTGTGATTCTTGCTACTTTTATTTCCGTTTTTACGAATATGATTCTGTTTTTGTGTTATAATTGCCACTGCCAATAATTTATTCTATCATTAGTCTCCAGGATCCATATCAGTGCCTATGCACAACAGACGAAAGCCACAGCTGTGCTGTTTTATTAATTCTGCAGTCAGTTGTCATACTAAGTAAGGGCAACTACTTAGAATGTTTTTTTTTCTCTGGTATTCTGGATATGATATTTCTCCCTATAGGTTTCTAGTCTTTCTACTGACTTTTTATCATACTGAACAAGGAATAGGGAAGTTTCTTTTTCTGAATCTAAAGTATTAAAGATGTATTTGCCTATATTTTTTTATACTAATTTTAAAGTTTTGTATGCTTCCGTTTCTATCTTCCTGTTTTGTCCGTTATAAATTTTGTTTTTCTTTCAGCTTTTTTGTGGTAATATTTTGATCATTCTCTTTTTCTTTTTGTCGAATATACCCAACATTAATTTATTTGGTTTTATTTTTGAAGTTTTATTTCTATTAGCTTTATCATTAGACTCAATTTTCTAGATAGCTGGCTCTAAATAAAGCTTAACAAACTGAGTTTAATTCTGACTTAAAATATTAAAACTAAACTAACAGTGGTTTCAAGAACCCATTCATCATTTCGGGAACTCTGGTTACTATCTGAGCACTTCTCGAAGTACATTACCACCATTATTGTCTTCGATTTTTGTCATAACATACCACATATTTAGAGTCTCATACCGAAATTGCCAAACACAAATTTTTGCAATTTCTTGTAAAGAATGTAAAAAATCTTTCAAGGAGATAACTCAGCCTAAGGAACAGTAAATTAAATTCAGTGATTTTAATGTGATTCTTGACATCTTGGATGCTTCTTAATCAATTGTTATGGAAGCAGTCCCTCAACTTTTTGGATATATTTAGATTAAATGAAATTAAACCCAGAAGGTATTGAATTACAGGGATTGCAGGTAAAGATAACTGTCGTTTATAATTTAGAACATAATCTGCCAACTCAATTTCTTCACCTCTATGATTTTGACCTATATGTCATCCGAATAACAATGGTATGTTTGAAACATTTTTATAGAATGATTAGATCAGTGAACCTTCCCTTAAAAGAACAGCTAGGGAAATGTTTTTTTTTTCTGTATAATGTCAACTAATGAGAACTTATGGAAAATGATTATCACTTATACAGACAGAAAAATTTAGAACAATTCAGATTTTTTAAAATGTTTCAAGAAACTATTGTACATATGTTTATATGTGATTGTTAAAATAAATGTATCCCATGGGCAACGAAATGTGTAACTTGTGAGCAATATCTAAACAAATATGTACAATATAACTTCGACTTCCACGACTTTAAACTCCAAGAGTGTGAAACAAAATTAAGTGATCCCCTATAAATTTTAATATCTGTTTTAATTTTAAGCCCAGTGAGTATTATAAATAAATGAAGGATTTGGAAAAATTGACAATACTTACTAGTAATATTTACATTTTGCCTTAATAGTTCTTAAATTTATGGTGTCGAAATTTTTTTTATTTCATTTACTTTAATCATTTTTTAAATGTTTTTTTGGTTCTTGAATTTTGAAAACGACGAATTGAGTTGTAAATGTTGATCATTTATAATTTTCTCCTGTTTGTTTAATTAATTTATGAAATGAAGTTTATTTTTTTGTGTTTTTTTATTAAATAGTTATTTGCAAAGTTACAATAAAAATTGAAATTGAAATATTCAACAAATTGTTGAAAATTTTTGAATTGCTGACTATTATTGAAAAAAATATTAAGGCATCAAGTAGCAAATAATGAAAATATATAATAATCATTGTTTGCGAAATTCTTTTTTATAATTTCTTTTTATTTTTTCAATTGTTTTTATTAAATACTTGTTTGCAAATTTACAATAAAAATTCAAATTGAAATATTCAACAAATTGTTGAAAATTTTTGAATTGCAGACTATTATTGAAAAAAGGCATTAAGTAGCAAATATTTAAAATATATAATAATCATTGTTTGCGAAATTCTTTTTTATAACTTCCTTTTATATTTCAATTGTTTTTTTAAAAATACGTTAGTCGTTTTCAGTATCCTTCATCTTAAAATTTTCAATTCCAAAATTGTACATAAAACCTTCCGAATATTTTTGATACTAGAATATTTGCATTGATCTTATATATACTATTATGTAGTTTTATAATAAAAATTGTGATGATATTTGTGCCACATTGTTTTTATTCAAATAAAATTGTGGATTAAAAATGTAGGTATTTTATTTCATTTTATAAGTATTACCAATCTGAAAATTTATAAAATAACCCATAATTTTAAACCAATTAAATCAGAGTTTGAAGTAATATTGATTGATAAGGAAATCGCAACACCCAGAATCAGATGTTTATATTTAATATTGTTTTGGTAAGGGGCCGTTCATTAAATACGTTTGTGTAGAGGGTCTCTCAGTTAGTGTGACAGGGGTGACGGTCTAAGGAAATGTGACGTTCGGATTGCAAACATTTCTAATTTAATTTTTCTCTGGAATTAGAATTATTTGGTATATTTACTTATATTTGTTTTTTACCTCGGAGGTAGCTTTTATGTCCGTCACAATTGATTCCTCTGTACATCCAAAAAAATGTTGCATATATAATAGTGTTATTGTAGACAGTATTTAAATGGAAAATACAAAAGCACATATTTTAACGGTTCTACTATATTTATCTCATTCATCACTTAATATAATAGTCAACAAATACCGACTCTTTAAACTTTTTTATGCTTGTTATTACGTATACTATTCAGTGTACGTTAGCATTTCTTAGATTTAACAGTTAAGATTTTCGAAAAAAATACATCTCTGAGAAGTGAGTTATACCAAAAGTAATTTAACACTTACAAAAATGTTATCCAGAAAAAAGCAACTAAAAAAACAATAACCAAAACATAAGAAAAAGCTTTGTGGCGTAATATTTATGGGAGGGTCTCAGAAAGTGTGATAAAGGGGGAGAGAGGGATCCGAAAAGGCAACATTTAGCGTGACGTAATTTATGAACATCGATGCTACATAAATATATGATATAAGGAGTAAATGATTAAAATTTGAATAAAAAATACCAAGGAGTAGAAAATCTTTTAAATTAACCTTCTTAATAATGTATTTCTCCACCACGGTTATCTATACATTGATGGGATTGACTCAATAACGTCGTCCATTTCTTCTTGAGGAATACTATCCCAACCTCTAAAGTCCGTGGGGGCTCGCGTAAATTTTCGAGACTTCTACCCATCATATCGCAAACATGTTCTATGGGCAAAAGATCGGGGGCTCGGGGCGGCCATGGCAACAAGATTAGTCTTAGATGCCGATTTTGAACTTTATTTGTACCCCTTCGACGTCCAGTGCCTACTCTTCTTCGATTTTGAGTAATATCAAACTAGGATTGACAACACCATATAAAGGTAGTAGGATTTCTGTTCGTAGCGGATTTCTGATCATAGCGGATTTCTCGAAATGAAAAAGCCGCCTCGCGTAAACCAATAATTCAAATAACTTAGCTGGCGGTACATTCAGCGTACACGTGCTCTAGGTATTTTAACATTACTAAACATCGATTTTGTTGGTTTTGGATTTTTTTGGTAAATAAAAAAATGGAAAAATAAATAAAATGGAATGATAAAAAGTTTACGGCGACCTTGTCTGCTGAGTGGGCAACCTCAATACTTGTCCCATTGTAAAAGAAGGGCCCTAGTACATATGTAACACTAATTGTTCAGAGATTGAAATGATATCTGTCACTGGAAATCTTAGAACAGGCCAGATTTGTGCATGGGTGAGATAAACGAGAGTATTTCGATAAAAAAATTTGAGTAACGTAAAAAATTGAGTTGAACTGCTTCCCGAATCGAATACGCATACATTCTGGCATGCCAGAAGTGGCCAGGGAATTCAGGTATCTTCGACAATCCTATTTAAGGCCGATTATCTTATGAGGCTACGAGTTTACAATGTTTGAGACGATAATCTGTTTCAATGTTATTCAGTTTTGTTTTGTAAATAGCAAGTCATTTTTGTAGAATAAAGATTGTGCGTGAAAAAATTAAATTTACCATGTAACTGACAATCTCTTACGACTTTACGATTTCATTGAGTGTGTCTTTAATTCTTGCTGGCCAATGCATAAGTTTTTATAGTAAACTACTACCTAATGAAGAATAAAATGAATTACTCATAAATTGTGGAACACAAACAAAATTTTAAAAGCAAAAATTGCATTTAACTATTTCCGTTATATTACATATAAATTAATAAGTAAATAAAATATCACAAAAATAAAAACTTTTAATTTGATCTATTATAAGTCACCGTCTTCATCTTCCACTGGAGGAGCCTCAGGAGTGTCTGAAATAGCAAAACGTCTTCTTACTGGCGCAGATACACACTTGCATTCATGATTGTCAAAATATTGACCTGTTGAACACTGGAAAACATCTCGACATTGACATGCGCACAGATCAGGGTTCCACAATTTTTTGTTGTAGTTTTTGTAACATTTTTTTTCCTCATCTGTATTTGTGCAGACACAGCGACACTCTGAAGCGTGATATTCTTGATAACTGTTGCAAGCCTAAAAAAAGAAGTGTTTATTTTTTCAGCTCACTTGAATTAGTTGTGCTAAGTATAATATATACAGAAAATTCTCTTATGCAATATTGGGTGATAAGGTTTAGTTATTCTTCAGAGAATTTCCCTCTGGCGTGCAAAAAATAGCTACGAAAAATATATACCGCCATAAGTACCTCTTCTTTAATTCTGCAGTCACATTTGCAAGCAAGGTGTTTTTCAATCAATACGACTTCTTTACCAAGAAGTTTGAGTTTTTTTGCTCCATTGTATTGCGTCTTGAGTACCTGAAAAATCAAGAAACACAAACTCATTTGACTTAAATTATGTAAAAATGTTAGAATATGCTTGAAAATAGTGAATCTTAGTAAATAGCCTATAAAAATAATTTTACAGATCTATATAATTCAGTACTTCAAAGTACTCTATTGTCTGGTTTGGATTATATAAAAAGACGTTTCAGAAGAAGTGGAATTTAATTCACATACCAGACGATGACTGATTAACTGAAATTTTAGAACACACATAATCTCTGAGAAACCCACAGGCAGTGAAGAAGAAATTATGGATAGGTTTAGATTTGGGATAAAATATATGGAATATAAATTAGACACTGATGCTGACATCCCAAATAGTCCATTGAAGTTTTTCCTGAATCTACGTTGTCGGCAGATAATTGACGCATATATGTTTTCCTGGGTGCATTAGGAATCCGTAATTACTTTTTATCGCACAAGCTTGCAATAAGGGGGGCATGCTCCCAAAACACCCCCAAATCAGGTTTTTTTTACATTATTCCAGAAAACTACAATGAATATGAAAAAAGTAACTCGACCATCGTGTTCCTTGTAAAATTTCACATTGAAAACATGTAATTAGTTATACAAAATCAACGAATTGTGCAATTATTCAAGTTTTCAGTATTTTCGTAAAACACGTCCTTTGGGCGTAGACACTCCAATAAATTATAAAGAGTTGTCAATCGGAATTGCTTCTATTAAGAATACTAAGGGATAACGTATAGTATTTTAATAACGTGTTTCAGGTGTGATGGATTATGAAGTTATTATTATTTGAATATTTTACTAATGATAATTTTTTATATTCATTTGTTATTGAAGATAGTCGACGAACTACCAAATATTTCAAGATTACTCACATGGAGAATTGTTGCAATAGAAAAAAATTATTATAAAAAATATTGGTTTTTGAATTTGAAATATGTATTAAATAGTATGACATTAAAAGAGTGGAACGAAATTAACGGAATCATTTCATTATCAACTGATAGTTAATAGGTATATTTCTGTTTTCTACTATTAGGTATTCGTGGAACAAAAAAGGTAACGTTCCAGTTGTCCGTGACAACATTAATATTAAAATGAGCACGGTCACATTTGAAACGTCTTTGATACTTCAATAAATCATACCTTCATTTCATGTTCAGCAGGTATACGAGAATCAATGGAGAAAATATAGGCTTTATTAAATTACTATAAGTCTGCCACACGCTGGCTCTTATAGACTATATCATATAGTATTCCACATTACAAAACTACAAAATAGTAGACAATAAAAAAATTAAAATTGATCCAATTCTTCAGTGTCTAATAAAGAATCCGGGTATATTATTATAAGTAAATAAATAAAAGCTGATCTTGAAATATTTGACAAGACATTAATTTCAAATAACTGTACTTTCCCCGTAAATAAATTTTTAACTCTTTCTGCTATCCTTAAAAACAAATGTGACTATTTCTTAACATTAAATTAATATTAATTTCACAATTGCCAACTCCCACAATCCAGATGTACTTCAAACGCCTACGATAAGCTACCTAGTCCGATTTTTTTCCAAATACAAAAAGCATTTTCGAAAATTTTCCATAAACGGACAGTTCTGTGTCAATCATCAGACAATGCATATTCGCATAATGGAGAGTCTATGTACACTTTGGGTGCATTCCAAAAATTAAATAAAATTGAAAATTTAAACAATTGTACGACAATTCGTTTATTTTGTATAACTTACTACACGTTTTTGATCTGAAATTTTACAAGGGACACGATGCTCGAGTTATTTTTTTCATATTCATTGTAGTTTTCGCGAACAATGTAAAAACCCGGTTTTGGGGCATTTCCCCCTTTATTGTAAGCTTGTGGTAAAAAGTAATTACGCCCTCGAAAACATAAATGTTCTATGTTAATTATCTGCCAACTCATTTTTCAGCTTCTGGCAAAATTCCAATGGACTAAAAGACTACAGAGAAATTAAACATTAATATCTGACATACGTGCAACCTCTATTTTTTGTATTTCCATTTAAACCATATCAATATCACGAACAGATGCCCTCGATTATTTTAAAGAAAATGGAATGTTGCTACATTCAAGAAAATGCGGAATACTGCCATACAAACTGGAACCCAAATCATTTCTGCCATGCTATCATTCTTCATTACATTCTTCGTAATTTTAGGGAGGCATTTTCTCCTGTCACCATCGATAACAATGCTTCGCTGGTTTTACTTACAGTGTAAACTGTCACGAATCGTTGCAAGCCTATGAGAATTCAAAGGACAGCCCTAGCAGTTGATCTGATGATTAGAACGGTTGATGTTCCAGAACTAGAGCCGAGCAGGCAATATAATGATGATTCGTTTTGATCTTTTTATTTTTTCAAATTTTTTTAGCCGAGCTGAAGTCCTCGTTCGGATTGCCATGCGCTGGGTTCAATCTCTGTATGTGAGGCTCCCGGTTATCCGTATACTCACTAAAATACCTCCAATTGCCCTCTAGATATATGGAACTACCACAAAGATATCAAGTTAGGTACCCCAGTCCCGAGTCCCTAACCTACCAGTTCCGTAATTTCAATCAACTCCCTCCTCTGTCTCTCTCTCTCTCTCTCTTTGTCCCTTACCACCCTGGCCGGAAACTCCACACTGACTCCCCACTTCCTCTTGCTCTCAATCAACTGTTCTATGACATTCCTCGCCTTTAGAGCTCACCCCAACTCATGCTCTGCACTCACTCTATACCCTGCTATCTTTCACACTCGAAGAAAGTATGGTCAGGGATATCTACTTGCTCACAGTAAACGCACCACTCATCCTTCTTCCTCTTGATCTTGATCTAACATATACTGCCGGAAGTCATATAATAGTTGAACCTTCTAAACGTTGTGCGGCATATTCTTGATTACTTTTAAGTTTTTTGGGCAATAACACCACAATAGAAATAAAACGACGTATATTGTAGGAATACCAAACGTTTCAAAGTCTGTATTGACAACGAAGTCAGAATAGACTTTGAAACGTCGGTATTTCTACAATATACGTCGTTTTATTTCTATTGTGGTGTTATTGCCCAAAAAACCATCTGCCTATGTGGACAGTCAACCCACGCTCTCATGTCTCTGACGAGCCACCTCGTCCAGGAGGCCGTCTCAGCATCTTCACTTCTCCATTCTCCATATATCTAAGGATCTCTCCCTCTCCTCCTTTCTTATTATTACTCGATCCTCACCCATCTCGACTCTTTTAAAGATTCTACTCCTTTCACCGACCTCGATTCATATCCACGCCCCTGGGTCTCACGACGAATATCATGTCGTGTGCAAAAGTCAAGCTGACGCATCCCTCTGGCAGAGCCAACTTAAGACCGGGTCATACAGCAGGTCCCACAGCGTTGGCCTAAGGACCGAACCCTGAGGGATCCCCTGAGTGAGTCCAATCTTAGTGTCACCCACCACAATCACTCTGCCTGTCAGGTATTCCTTCAGGACATTTACCACCCACGCATCCATTCCCAATTCTTTCGATTTTTCTACGAATACCTCCCATCTGGCAGTATTAAACACATTTTCAACATCCACGCCAATAACATTCGATTAGCAATCCTGAACTACCAACTCTTAGGCTTGTATCGAACATACAAACCGATTAGAAGATGGGAGTGTATACTTGGTCATATTTGCTTTACCTGATATGTTAGTGTTTCGGTTTTTGTTGGTTGACACGAAAGCAAAGGATGTGAGCAACAACCACTACATCTTTCCACTTTTGTGCATTGTGGAATATAAAGAATACTGGGATCGCTAGAATTTTTTAATTTCACGGTTTCAATTTCTGGAGAGCATCCTGCAGCTTTTGGGATACTGGCAGCATCTAAAACAAAAAAAAGATATATTCTATATTTCTGTACGATAATTTGTGTATATTTACATTTAAAAAATTAGTAATTTCACAACGGTTTTATTATAGGGATTTAATTTTGTTGGTTTGATGACTATTAGCATTAGTTCTATAGAGAACATAATGGACCATGACCAGATTTCAATTAAGAAGTGTGGTCTATTAAGCAGCGCCATTCATTGCCTTTATTGGTTGGATTTCAAATACATGTTGTTAAATATTATCGAATAAAATTTGGTAAGAAATGAAGATTTAGAGTCATCAGTGGTAAATCAGTAGACAAATCGTATGTTCAGTGCATTTGTTTGCAGTAGCATAGCAAGATACACGTAGATACTACTAATATTGCTTAAACGCTCGTTTCCAAAACCTTTAACGACAATTGTACAGGATCTTGGAAACAGAATGTTGTATGTCAGGTATTTCGAACAGGCATGGAAGTGGCATACCTGATTTTTAATAGAAAAAAGTTCAAACTTTAATTGGAACATAGTTTGAATTTGTGACTCGATAGATAACAAGACTTAACTTGACACAAAAGCATATTTTAGATCCCATCACATACAGGCATACCGAAGAACGAAGAAGTAGACTATTTTTAATGTGCAATAAAGTCGTATATTATTATTATTATTATTATATTATTTAGAAACAGCTTTTAATGATGACGTTCCATGTGTACAAAGGTTCCCATATTATGACCACATTCCCTCACTCCATTAAGCAACATATAATATCTACCTGGCAATCAAACTGGGACCAAACACCGTCCAAACTGAAAAAAGTGAATAGTTAGTACAAATCAACAAAAAGAAAAGACCAAGTTAGCATACATTGCCTACGCAGAGGACATTCTCATTACGCATAAAAATTTGTTAAACAAGGAACCAAAACCAGAATGTGTCCCTCCATTCGCAGTCAAACATACATGTGAGACCCACAGATTAAGAAGTAATTTAACCATGAGCCTCAGAGACGCTCTTACTAAAGATGTGGAAGACAATTAACTACCTTAAGGTCAATAATCTATATAATAAAATCAGAATTGTATAAGTTCAAACTGATCTATTGTTTACACTGCGGTCACTTGTTTTAAAAATAAAATCAAGTTTTAATAGACCATTGATGATAGATGATTTTTGATGAGCTGCCTAACAAAATATGGGGCCAATTATCTGTAACGAATGTTTCAAGTCATTTTTTAACAAATTTTTTCATTTTTCAATAATTTTTTTAAATACTTTCACTCACAATGTGTTTTAATGAATCATATTAAAAAAAACTAATAAACTATTTATTTTTCTATATGATGAAACATGATTGCCTATTTTAAGTGACTACCAATAGGAGTTTCCGACGGGAAATGGTATGTAAGATCAAGATAAAATATGTGGACGATCTGTCCCCAGCTGTGTATATCAGCTGAACGTCACTGCAAGTAATGCATGATTTGACCAGAGTTCAGTCTTTGATGGAAAAAATAGTTTTAAGTCACAGAAAGATCTTTATTACATTAGCATGTCCCAAAAGATGTATGGAACGAAAAAATTAAAGAGCAATTTCTGAAGAAAATGAAAGATATCAACCCCAATCTGATCCCATCAGTTTGGATCTCACTCAAGCCTAGTCTCACTCAAAGAGCAAATTGTGCCAACATACCTTACTCTGTACTCAGCGAATCAAGCTAAGGTATTACAAAAAAATGAGAAACGCCAAATATGTAGAACATGAATGCTTATGAAATATGAAGTCTGCAATCTGAGATTATATTTTTTGGTGACAATGAAATTACATTGATATAGGAGCTTGTTATTCAATAAGTATTTAATATTATTACTGTTAGGTTAATTCCTTCAGAAGACAATTCGTGACAGAATCATTTTCATACCTATAGTTTTTTTTACTTATACACAAATTTCCCCATTCACCGGTTCTCAAATCTCCTTTATAATAAGTTTCTTGTATAAAAAACTTTCTGCACTTGACCGTAAACGTTTTTGGGGCAAATTATTGGGATAACTCGACACTCGACTAAACTACTAGCGTATAATTAGCCTTCAAAGATAAGTATCTATCAATGTTCACGCAAATGGCGGCAAAGTGAGCCCTGAAAGTTGTTTTTCATGACTATTTGCAGCCAACGTAGAGGAGCCAACATTGTTACAACTCGAGGATGTACTCAGCTATCAAAACAAAAAGAAAGGGCTGAAGAATTGGAATTATATTTTGATCAGAATAAGTTTTTTGTATAAAAAACTTTCAATAAAATATTTTGGTATTGATAAATCATTGTGTGAATATTATTGTTTTAAACATGATTTTTGGTCAGAATTTGTTTCACAAAATATAAGGTTATCCAATTATTCGTGAAAAAACGTTGAAAACAGTCAAAAACCTGTTTCTTTATGAAAAGCCAATATTTCGATTTTCAAACATCTGAAAAACTGAATTTATCGAATTTTACGGTCATACTTTTGTTTTACATTCAATGTCAAAGGTATCAAATTCAAGGTAACGTCGTGAGATGCAGCAAGCGTAATACCAAAGAGAATATTCATCTCCGTGAGCACTTAGATCAGTACTTTGGATATACATCGTACCGTACGCTCGGACATCTCCAGTTTCACTTTTGCTTAGGAAACTTGAATTTACCTAATATTTTAATAATCTTGTAATTTCATTTTTTATGATCAAATTTCCATATTTAAAATTACATTATTATCTTTAAAGTAACATACCTTTCTAGGAAACTTTTTACTTAGAATATGTTCCTCTGTCTGTGATAATGTTAAATGAGATAGTTTCAGTATCTTAGAAAAAGTGGCATCCATAATCAAAAGAGCAAATTCCTAATTACTCTCCAAACTTTAATTCAATCTGTTTTATTCGAAATATTAATGTTTTTGTAAAAATGTTTATGTTTGAAGCTATGACAGCTCCAATTAGTACCTCCCAAAATGCATTAACCTACAGGTCATATCGACCTGAAGCCGTATTTTGTTATTCATTATGCTATAATGTTACGATAGAATGTTTTTTGTGACTCCGGATTGCTTTTTGCACGGCTTTTTGCGTTAATAGTGACATAATTTTTTCTGAAGTCAGGAAAATTGCTGTATATTCCAAACGTTTCGGGCTCAAGGTCAGACCTCGTTGTCAATGGTTAAGAAGAAACTATGAATAAAAAAGGCACAATTCTAAAATGTAAAATTAAAATGTTTGACAATATCTATTATTTGACTTCTGACGTAATAATGTTCCAATATATGATTCATTAAACCACGTTCTGAGTAAAATATTTAAAACAATAATTAAACAAACTAAATAAAAATGCTTGGGCCTATATTTTGAAAGGCAACCCAACAGAAAAAACGCATTCCCCATTAACATTCATCTATTCAAATTGCATCATATTTAAACAACAAAATATGACCGTAGAAATCTAACGTTGGGATCTTCTACTAATGAAGAAGGTATATGAAATTTATTAAAAAATTCTATCTAAACATGCCATGATTTTTCTCATGTACTTTGTGAGCACTAACGTATCAAAAAAATTGCATTCTATACCTTCATTGGTTAGGTTTTATGCAGCTAGCTCTCCCCCAATAAAATATTTCACAGGTGAAACGTCAACATTCAAATGGCATGCGTTTCTTGGCTGTTAGACTAGAGTGGTCATTACATCAGGAGAAATATATCAGATTGTCTTTTTTTGTGTTCTAAATATAATTGAAAGGAAAAATATATTCAGCATTGCTTCAATAAACACTGCCTTCCTGCTTTTAGCCCTAAAGGCTAATTCAGACTATGCTAGTAGTTTAGTCGAGTGGCGAGTTATTCCAATGATTACTGCCCCAAAAACATTCGTACTGCGGTGGAGTGCAGTACACAAGTTTAGTGTATTCAGCAAGTGGACAAACCTGCAACTTAATATTCCATACGCACTCATATTCTAGATATTTGAAAACAAATTTTAAAGTTGTTTCTTCATTCCAAAGAAACCACATTTTTACAATACCTAACCAACAAAACGGTAGCTAATAACTTAATAACTCCACAGCTCAAACAGTAGTTGAACTCGACTTAATGAAACGTTCGGACTTGTTTAGAGGATAAACCAGTGAGCAGTGACGCGTGGTGGGGGACGCTACTCGACCGAAAAATAGAACAAAATGGATCGGCTCGACTAAATTGCTTGCTAAACTACTCGACTAAATTTTCGTTGTTCAGACACGGATAGTTACTAAATTACTCGCCACTTGACTAAATTACTAGCATAGTCAGAACTAGGCTGTATTTCCAACTGTCTCTACACTCATAATTTCTCTCCTACAATATCACACATCCATCGGCTTTCATGACATCTGCTGTTGTATTCATCGTACCATTTGATTTTTTTTCAATTCATATTTGACAAATGAGAATTTTCTGTAGTGGCTACAGTTTTTCAACTTTGTACTTTATACGCCTCCCCCCCCCCTCATAGCAGAAATACAGAATTTATAATAATTTAAAGTCACTGCAACGAAAATTTGAGATTTCAGTTTCTTTGAGTGTTGATTGGCACTTGTAAATTCCGAACAGTTGAAAAAACATTTCCTCACCACAGTGAAAAATGGGTGTGGCTAGACATCAAAATAAGCAAAAACAGTTATTTCATTTTCTTCACATCTAATTTGTGTTTCAGTGTATGGTCTAACTTTAATATTTTGGCCATTGTTATAAATATGGTTTGTAATTTGAAGCAAAACAAGTATGAATAATAAAATCAAAAAAACCGGCAAAAATATGGATTGGGATAAAATATTGATTTGAATAGCCATTTGCATTTTCCATTTTTGGATTTTCATGAATACTAAGAAATAGAGATAGGAAAATATTAGCAAAAGCCACTTACGCAGGATTAGAAATTGCAATAACATACAGGGTGTTTCATTTGAATTTTCAAAGTTGCCATGAGTTTCTGGTAGAACTGACAACGCCGTACTTGTGAAAATATTTTTAAAAAAGATAGGTCACGATCTATTATATTATAGCTACACACATTGCCTACATTATTTGGTGACCGTGGAAAGTGTATAATGTTTCTCTATATTAAAGTATTTAAAGAATTTTTGAGTAATATAAATATCGATCAAACCGTATTAGTTAGCATAAGTAATAAATACATCCAAGGATATGATGAGTAACCATTTTACGACACAAAGGGATTGAATGATTAATTTGAAATTTATGTAAATGTAGGAGAAATTGACATTTACTGCGAAACTAATAAAAGACAGATTTAATGAAATTATAACGGCGCCAATTAACAAATTAGTCTTGCTATTTAAATGATTGTGATTCACGTATTAACTACATTTATATAACAAGTATAAAACAAGCAAAGCTTATAATTAATGCGAATTTTTAATTTAACTTTGTTGTCCATGGAAGACCAGAGCTACACAAGTTCCGATTAGAGGAGTGAATCCCAAAAAGCTACTGTTATATTATTTAATGTACAGTGGTCCTTAAAAGTTTTATATCAATCGACACAAGTTTATTTTCACATATTCCATAAAATATTCTTAACGAAATGTGGTGAATTACATGGTAATCCACAATCCAACATAAAAAGTGTGAAATATTTGATGATACGAAGAAAAAATAAATAATAACTTAAATTGAAGGTAAAATGTATTTTAAATTTAATCACAGAGTAAAATGTTAATTGGAAATATTAATAGGAACTGAAAAGTTAAGCTGACGCTTAGATTTATAACCTGCAATAAAAAAACTCCAAAAGGAAATTCACCAAATTCTAATGGACTGACATTAAAAGCATTATAATTTCTAAACAATTTTATAAAATTCTTACCTACTTAGAAATAATACATTCATAATACATTTACATTATCATGTTATTTTGAAATTGCAAGATTTACTTAATTACTACGTGTATACATCACCACTATAATTTGGAATAATTATAACTTTATTTCATCTTTGCTTCAAACTATGCACCTCTATTTCTACACAGGTGAATGTTCTTCGAGAAAGTATTCATGTATTCATAATAAGTTCTGTCAAGGACAGTTTCAAATGACATTTATTGGCAGTTGTTTTTTTAACCGACTTCCAAAAAGGAGGAAGTTATCAATACATAGCCACGTTTTTTTATGTATGCTCAGTGATTATTCAAAAAGGCTTGGGCATTTTTGATGATTTAAACGGCATTGTATTAAAGAAAATTACAGAAAGGTTCGATATAATTGTTTATAACATAAGATTTACGGTTTTCCAGAAAATCAGAACAAAAAAGGTAAATACGGGACTACATTTCAGTGAATTTTAAAGAATCTTCAGTGTTTTCTCTAAAACTGCTCAAACAATTTGAATTTTATACATTGTGTTCTGCAAAAGATATGTTCCACCTCGTTTCCGTATATGTTTCTGTAACGTAAAACATACCATTTTCGGAAAATCGGAAAAATATATGCAAAAAAACTGTAAACATCCTGGTAAATGTAAAATTTCCTCATAAATATCCAGTTTAAATGTCAAGATATTCCATTAACAGGGTGTTTGTAATGGTTTTCATTTTGATTCATTTGAAGAAGTCAGTTTCTTTTAGAGACGAAGTTAAGTTAACGGGCTTAAAGTCGCGTGAAATGGCAGAAAATATTCCACTAGTTTATTGAAATGAAAATTTGTTATGTGGGCGAACTCTTCTGTATGGTATACGGTTGTAGGTATATGTGTGCGTGGATGTGATAATAGATTAGGTGATACATAAGCAGTTGCATAGAAGGATAGTTGAAATATAAGTTGGAATTGAATTAGTTATACACAAGTGGTTCAAAAATATTGTATTGGGTGGCACATAAGTAGTTGAGTATACATGGTCGTTGAAATAAGAGTGGGGCAAAACTATAGTTATATAGAGTGGATATTTGAGTTATTGGAGGAGTATAATTAAATTTATACAGAAGGCTTCAACAAATTTTAGAAGAAGTTTAATATACAGGATGGTTGAAATATAAGGAGGAGTAGAATTACAGTTATATAGGGCGGTTAAAAAAGAAATATACTGCGAAGCATAAGTAGTTGCTTATACGAGATGTTTGAAGTTAGGATGGAGTAAAATTATTGTTATTCAGGGTGTATCAAAAATTTGTTATATAAGCATAAGCAGCTGGGATATTTGAATTATAGGACGGGGTATAATATAATTATAGACATGGGTTCAAAGAAATTTAGAAGCAGTTGCATATACCAAGTGGTTAAAATAAATAGTAGAGTAAATTTATAGTCATAAAATGTGGTTCAAAAATGTGAATTCTGTTATACAGGGTAGACCATAAGCAGTTGCATAAATGGAATACTAGACGTATGGGGCGAAGTAAAATCATAGGTATACAGAAATAATTTAAACAATAGAAAAATAGAAAGAGTTAATAGTGTGTAGAGGATTTATACTTATACAGGGTGGTTTTAAAGATATTAAGACCGTTGCAATATTGTGTCGAATTAAATTATAATTGTACAAGGCGGTTCAGAAAATGATAGACCAATAAGTTATATAGGACTGACCAATACACAGAATCATATACAGTGTGGATGCAATATTGAATGAATTAGAGTTACACATATAGAAAGTGGTCCAAATAATAAAACAAATGAAAAAGTTAAAAAATATTTGGAAAATATAGAAAAAGAATACAAATTAGAAACGGAGAAAGAGAGAGAGATAAAAAGAAAAATGTCTGAAAATAGTGGTTTCTAAACGCTTTTAATTTAAGTCAGCTAAAGTCGGTTCTTTTTTAAATATAAATTATTGTAGATAAGCTCATTTATTTACATACTAAAATTTTGTAATAATTTTCTTATACAATAATAAATAAATCCGACAATTACTGACGTGTTCTCTGCAGTATTTTTGAATATTTTTAGATCCTATAACATTTTCAACCAATATTAAGCTTTGGTTTTAAATTTAAACACCTAGACTTCATTATAGATCATTAATTTTATTTTCCCTGTATACGAACATTACAGCTTTGGAGGCTTGATTAAGGATTTGCAGGTAATGTAAAGACATAAGAAAAACGGTTTTTTCATTTTTACAAAACGTTTAGCGATCACTATCTATAAGAATAAACATTTTATTATTCTGAAAAGTCTTGTTTAATGAATAGAAATTGCTTTAAAAATTATAAAATATATACAAAGTGTCATGATGAAATCAAATTTCTGAAACTATTTCAATATAAATATTATTTGTATATAGTTTTTAAATACTTGAATACCAATTGCTTGGGCTATCTCTTATCTTTCACCGCACGATTTACATTAACGAGTGACGTCCTTTGTTCCGTTGTCTTTTCTAAGAATAAGTATATAACGTAAGGAACTAGTAATAGATTTCTGATAATAGATATCCTTGTGGTTAGTAAAATAAAACCACCAAATTTTTAGACTTAGGCAATACAGTCACATCCAATACAAAAAATGTCAACCTTACATTTTTATGTATTTTGTTTTACTGGGTGCTATACTTGGTTTTGAATTGTGACATTTTTAGATACATTTTTTTAGAGAAAATAAAAGTTACAATAATTGATGAGATATCTTCGCAATGGAGGCTATTGTTTATAGAAGCGAAAAGGGTAGTGAAATAAGAATTTTCGTCTAAGACATCCGATCCCTCACAAAGAGACCTCGTCATCCTAATTTGGATAGTGGAGGTAAGAGGCAAGACACCAAGGAGGAGAAGAAAGGAGAGTTTTCTCCGTCCATAGAAAATCTAGTAAAAAATAATTATCCCTATGTTTTCATACAGAAATTTATGAAAGTATTTAACTTGACAATTGATATTTACACAGATTTTAAAATAAACGATAACAATGCCTCAATTTCTTTGGTAGATTGAATAATAAGATAAGAAAAACTCTTATATTTACATTTACAGTCATTACTGTTACTTACAGCTAATGTGTGTATTATTATAATTACAACAGCGGTTCCTAAACTTTTTCTGTTCTGCTCTTACAAGTTTCGTATTTTGTCATGGCACCCTAGTCGTGTTCAAACAAAAGAAGAGCGATGTTGTCGGTTTTCTACGTAATGAACTATTTATGTAGTGCCTGGGATTTGAAATTGGATTCCGTAAAAGAAAGATCAAGAGTGCCTCGCCGCGCCCCTCTTCACGGCATCCCAGGGAGCCGCGGCGCACACTTTGGGAACCGCTGATTTACGAAATTATCACAATACAAAAATATATGATCAAACATTTTTTCGTGCTTTCAATAACTAAGTCTTTCCTAAAAATCTGGTTTTTAAATATAGTAATAAAGGTTATTAGAAAAAAATTCGAATCTTCAACAAAAATTTGAATATATAGCAGGATTTTTAAATATACGTAAAGTTAATTAAGGTAATTCAAATTTTTTAAAGAGAAAGTGAACATATGTCGGCAATACACTTATAGAAAGATGTTGGTGATTCTCATCTTCAGGAAATGTACAACATCACCATGCAAAACGTATAACTATTCAATTCAATAAAGTACATTGAAAAGTTTTAGTGTTTAGCACAAAAATTACACAAAAGCAATACCATACATATACACATACATGTAAGTTAAAAACAACTACAACAAAAGCTGTCAGAATAAAAAGTTTACAGTCTCAGTTTGGCTGATAGTCAGATTGTGTAGTGGCAACACACGTTAATTTAAAAGTACTAACAAGATTTTAAATGCTTTAGATTTCTTTAAAATGTTTACTCTTTGAATAAAATCAAAAATAATTTGAACCAAATACATTTCAAAACGCATATAAATAAATATGTATTTACAAAATCATCAGTATCTAATATAAATTTAGATAAATGGTTTGCATTAGTTTTTGACGAAATAGAAGAAGAGATGGCAGATATTCATTTGATAATAAGCCTTCAGTTCCATTGGTCAGTTACAATAACTACCATTCTTTAAGTAGGAACGTACCTATATTAGATTGGGAACAAGAACCCCACAATTTAAAGATACATATGTTTGACCTGTGTTACACCTAAATTTAGTTAGTTTAGATCTATTTTTAATAATTTAAACACCAAATTCTTCAGCAAGCTGGCGTAACACGCCGAATCAGAAAGAAGTGACGACAACAATCAAACTAACTGAAACCCTAAACAAAGGAATAACCCTGTTCTTGGAGAGAACAGAAGTTCTCTTATGTGGGTCAAACCAAAATTACTACTATAAGAAAAGAAAAAAAAAGTAATATGAAAAACTGATGTGAACTAGTACTCCCAGCAGAAATAGAAAGACAATCGAAATAAAGAAGAGGGCTGTGAAAGGTCAAGCGTTTTTACTAGATAGTAAAGCTCTACAGCAAATAATAAATTTTCCTTTATACAAACCTTCTGAATAATCACAATAAAGTGATGTGAAAATTGTGTCTGTTCATGATAGATAAAGAATAAACTTTGAAATAAAGAATTGCCATACCAAAAGTGAAAACGCTGTTGAAACTTTATGTTACCTGCAATCAAAATAATATTGTTAGGCGATGGAACTTCCCTTCAGTAATTTCACATTGCATGTGCTATACTTCACGGAAGATAAAACCATCATGACAGTGTTTTGAAGATTTTAGTTTTATGACAGGTAATCTCATTAAATAATGTTATAATATATATATAATCAGTGCCAACTTCTACAAGTTATGGTGTTTGGGATATACTTAAAGTATTGTTAGTATACAATTCTTGCCCATTATTCCTTGTCTCTAAATTTTAGTTCAGCTCCTTCTCATGTTTAGTATGTGTGCCGACGGTTTCATCTTGAGGTCTTTTTGTATTTATGTTTTCCTAATCCATTTTTTTGTGAAACCTCTAAACCTCCTTATGTACTTTATTTCCGCTGCGTATAATTTAATTTGTGTCTATCCGTTAAAACCCTAGTTTCACGCACGCGAAAGCCAAAAGCGGTCAACGAACAATTTTGAACACACTATGAAAAGAAGCGGAAAAAAGAAAAGTAAACACAGAGTAAACTTGTAGGTATAGAAATATTCTCATTCCAAACATTGTACTTTAACTTTCAAAAGTTTGTTGTTGCAGAAGAAGAAAAGTGGTGTTACATCCCTCAAAAAACCTAATCAGACTTGGACGGAATCTAACAGTTATCATACGGCAGATTTTAGGGTAAAAGGAGGTAATTCTTATTATTACAAAATAAAGATTAATTTATGGAATTGCCAATAAACCAGTAATAGAGATGTTCATTTGTTTCGTGTCTTCATATACTGACTGGCAAAGAAATCGCAACAACCAGAAGGAGAGGTTTAAATTTAATATTGTTTTGGTAAAACATAGATGCTATAGTAAGGAGTAAAGTTTGGTGAATGTTTTTTCATGTAAACTTTTATTTATCAATTAATATTGTAGTTGGATTTGGATTTTGCTTTTATTTGCCAAAAAACAAACTGTCAAAATGTTTGATGGGATTAGTAATGTTAAAATGCCTAGAGTACGTGTACGTCGAATGTATTTCCAGCTAAGTGAATTTGAAAGAGGTCGAATTATTGGTTTACGGGAGGCGGGTTTTTCATTTCGAGAAATCGCTACCCGCACGAAAAGAAATCCTACTGTTATGAGATGTTGTCAAGTGTGGTGTGACAATACCCAAAATCGGAGAAGGGTATCCACCGAACGCCGAAGGGGCACAAATGAAGACTTATGGCCTTTAGAGACCGATTTCCGACAATTTGAAATTTGGCTGAGGAGTGGTTAGTAGAACAAGGCCATCTTAAGTGTAAGTAAGTAAGTTTCCAAACGATTTACCGCTGTAGAAGGACTTTTGGACTGCAGCATTATCGACGACAATGACTTCAGTGGTGTAGAGAACAACAATATTGGAATGTGGAATGTCATCAGGTCGTCTTCTCTGATGAATCTCGATTCTGCTTGGTTGGACATGATGGCCGAAGAAGGGTTAGACCACGTCGAGGAGATAGACGTCAACGTCAATTTGATGTTGAGTGATATGTACACCGCAGAGTAACAGTTATGGTATGGGGTGCTATTGCATATGGAAGTAGGTCACCTTAGTCTTTGTTAGAGGCAACATGACAGCGCAACGTTATCTTCAGGAAGTAGTGGAGCCGTATGTACTCCCTTACCTTAATCGGTTAATGCATCCCATATTTCAACAAGATAATGCTAGGCCTCATGTTACTCGATAGAGTTTAAACTTTTTTGAAAAGACTCTCGTGAATCTGTTGCAATGGCCGCCCAGATCCCCCGATCTTTCGCCCAGAGAAAGGCTAGGAAATAGACCCCAGCCACCACGGACTTTGGTGGTTTTAAGACATGAAATAAAGGTAGCTTGGGATAGTATTCCTCAAGAAGAAATAGACCACCGTGAATCAATGCCAAAACGTGATAGGGAGTGTATAGATAACAGCAGTGGACAAACACATTATGAACAAGCTTATTAATAAATTAAATTTAAACTCCTTGGTATTTTTTATTAAAATTTTAATCATTTACTCCTTACTATAGAATCTATGTTTTACCAAAATAATATTAAATTTAAACATTTCCTTCTGGGTGTTGTCACTGAGTGTATCTTAGTTTTGATCCTAAAAATACCACTTCTTGTTAAACTCCATATATTTTTTGGTCGGATGAATAGTTTATAAGAAAGTCATTAAAGTTGTGAGTTCGAAAATTTCTATGAACGAAAGTTCATGGTAACCTTCTCAAAAAAATTAAGGGATAATTTTAAGTAAAATAGGTATAGAAAACAGATAGGGCGGAAAACAGTCAGCAACTTTTGATCTAAATTTGTGATAGAGCATTGTATTTACAGCTGATATAGAACGAGTTGAAGGTAGACAGAATTTAGATAATTGGAATAAAGGTCACAGCTGAGGTACCAATAAACTAATACATAACTTTCACATGCTTTTAAACTACTTAGCAAGTTTTTACCTATTTGATTATTACCATGAAATATGGCCCGAAAATATTTCAAGCTATCAATAATTAACAAATATTTAGAACAAAACGCAAGCACAAGCTATTTACAACAATACATGTTTTCAGTTTGCTATTGATGCAAATATTGATCTATGTTATAACGTTGAAATTGTTAGCATAATACTAAACCCTTCACCTTTGACTGACTCACTTCGCTCCGATCCGTCTCCAAATCGACCTGCAACAAATGATTTAAATGTAAATAAATGACAAAAGTGTATTCGGAATGACTAATGATAAAAATGATATATTTAAAAAATATCAATTAAATGTAGAAAATTTATATTGATTTATATATCAAAATAATCAATCTATAAAAAATCGAGCTGATTGTGGGATTTTTTGGTTTATATATTTTTTCGGAAATGCATGTAGAGTGTTGCTACTTAAGCTGATAATGGATTCCAGATATATTTTTAGTGCTCCAGGAGTATAAAAATAAGTGTCAAAAGTAAAAAGTATTTTTTTCGTCTTGTTTTCTATTTATTCGACTTAAATAAGCAAATAATCTGTCTTGGGGAGTTTTCATTTGGCGCGTTTTACATAACAAACTTTCTACATATTTGTACATGTTCTTATCTTACTCACCCATTTGTTCTATATTTTAAGTTAAATGGGTTAATTGTATGGGTATTCGTATCCAGAGTAGTTGACATTTTGTTGCCTTAGTAGTGCCCATTCTGATTTTTGCTGTACCTACGTTATCATTAATCTTATAGCAGTTTTGTATGTTTCTGTTTATCTTTTTGGGTGCATGTAATTATTTTGCCATATTATGTCATCCTGCTCCTCCCCTGCTTTCAGTTTTTCTTGTCTGGTCTGGATACTTATTTTCCCATATTTAAAATCTCTGTATTTACAATGTGATTCTCTCCTCGTTCTTATCTGCATAATAAGGGTTGAATTTTGTGATCTTCACAATTAACAATTAAAAAGTAACGTTAGTGTAGAAAACTATGTTGAAAAAGTTGTTCTCGATCTTGAATCTAGCTGTTCAGCCGTTCTTAGTTCAGCGTCTATGATAAGGTAAAAGAGTTTAGTGAGTCATGGTTATTTCACGTAGGTGCTTACTTGGTGCCCTATTTTGATGTTCGGTTCACAAGTTCTGTTTAATTCATGTGATAATCAGTTTAATCAATCGACTATTAACTTCTTTTAGTCCAGTCATTTAAGGCATTTTAAACCCCAATCTGCGAAAAATTCCTAGTGAGCTGAATACTGTATACACCTTCATTACGGTGTTGTAATGAAGATGTGAAAAATCGACATTGATATCGTGCCGGCTAAAAAAGTTATATATAAGGGTCAAAAGGTCACGAAAATCAGTTTTTCGTTAATATCTCGAACTATTGCCCGGAGGTCAATAGAGGTCATCATAGAGATTGTTGATCTTGAAATTCTCTATAAAAAATGTCTTTCATTTTTTTTGTAAAAACAACCGTTTTCGAGCGCTGAGAAAGCGACTATATTATGACAATGCACTCGTTTCCTCACCACTTTCGAGGTAGAATGCAACGCGCGTTTGTTTTATATGGTTTCCCAGTAGACTTAATCCTTAATATGTAAAAGTTTTTTTTTCAGAGTGAATAATTTTTTATTTGAATACTGATAAATACAGAAAAAATAGACTTTAATTTAGATTTTTTTTCATTCATTGTGGATATCTTCAGCTTCCGTCTCAGTAACAGTTGCTGACAAAAAGTCGAGTGGACTTATTCCTATATTTAAATCGACATCTTCATCATTTTCATCATTGGTTGACTCTGCGTTTAAGCATGACTGGCCACGCCAATGTACACAAACTTTTGAACATTTTTTTACATCCACATTTGCCACCACAACCTATTGTACAATTACAAAAGATTGTGTTCAGTAGATCATCGGGTGCTGGTGGTAATAAATATGTTATTGGCTGTAGTGTATTATTTTTTAACTCCCAACCCCACTGTTCTGGATCAATTTCTCTTCCTAGCCAGGTTTGTATTTGATAAGCTGAAAAACTAGGAGGTAATAATGGAAATTTCACAGCTGTACTTGTCTTGTTAGTTTAGCAAAGCTACAGTATCTGTAATTATCTATCGAATTTTCTGATTTTGGAGCACCGTACATGGCTAGTAGAAAATGTGTTTCAGCATTGACAATGATATCTCGAGAGCAATTTTCTTGTTGGAATATTTCTGCAGAATTGTTTAAATCGGGTCTTTTTTCAAACATCTTCATGACTTTTATTTTTCCTTTCCCAAATAGTGCACATCCGGTCATTGCATGTAGAAATAGAATATTTTTCTTGCAATGTGGATACTTGTTGAGGCTATCAGTCGAGTATATTTTTGTTTCAACTTTTTTTTCCTGTTAAAAAAATGATGTAGGTTGATCAAGTATTTGTTTGCGTGCTATGAGAAGTACTAACAGATCTATGTCTTCGCCAAAGATAATTGTAGTATTGTTTATTGATTTTTCACCATAGAGGTCGTTTGTAGAATATATGGTAGATTTTACTAAGTTCCCAAACCTCTATAATATATGTATATTTTTCCCGAAATGACCAAGTATCAGATGGAAGTTTTGAAGACATTTATAAACATGGATAAAAAGCAATAGAGTGTACGTCTTGATGTCCGGTATACAATACCGTATGTGAGTGCATTCTAGTCGCTTCCTCAGCGCTCTACTTCGAACATGGTTGATTTGACGAAAAAAAGTATCAGACATTTTATGTTGAGAATTTCAAGATGAACAATTTTTATAATGACCTCTATTGACCTCCGAGCAATAGTTCGCGAGATATTTACGAAAAACTGGTTTTCGTGACATTTTGACCTTTATAACTTTTTTAGCGGGCACGATACCAATGCAGATTTTTTACCTCTTCATTACAACGCCTTAATAAAGGGGAATACAAAAATTGAGCTCACTAGGAATTTTTCCGCAGATGAAACCTTAAATGACTGGACTCTTTACCTTTTTAGTATGTCAGTCATCCTGACCGTATCAAAGGTACTGATTATATATCGTGTTGATCTAACCTGAAACATGCAGCATTGGTTTGAAGAACTGTAGTCAGTTCTTGATTATCTAGGAGCACGAGTAAGAAGCATGTACTGTGGTTCTGCTTGTGTTAAACTCTAGCTGTTCCTCTGGAATATTTGTTCGTATATCAATTTCTTCAAGTATTATTAGTATTATTGTAGGATCGTTTTTCCATTTGTTTGAACTTATTTTTGATTTATTTTGTATAACTCTGTCTAGTTCTCGGGGTATTTCCTTCTGTTATTTTAAACGTCCCTTGTTAATTTGCTCATCCCTGAATTTATGATTTTTTATTTAGTTAACATTCTTATCGACAGTCTCTTAGTTTACTTCTGACTTAGCTTGTTCCGTGTATTGCCTATGTCCTTTATGTTAACTTTCAAAATATGATTTTCATTAATAGAATGTTATTACACGTGCCTGTGATGTATATATTATTTCAAATTGTTCTAATTTATTCTGAATAGATTTATCTGTTCATCGTATTTATCTCTATCCTCCATTTCTCTAAAAGAACTTTTCGTATTATTTTTTTTCTAATTACCTGTGAATTCCTGATGTCAATTGTTCCTGAATTCATGGTATCTCATTTTCCATAAATTTCCAACTTCGTTCTGCCTTTCTTTAGTTTAGGTGAGAACTATGGTAATTTTGCTATTTGATTTAATTATTTTGCCTGTTCATTGGGTTTTCCCTCGTCATTTTTTCCCTGAAACAGTTAAGTATTCGAAAATTGTATATGGAGAACAAAGTGAAGTAACGCATTTTCCTAAAATTGCCTGGATCACTAGCTGTCTGTACAGAAATTCTTAGTCGCAGTTATTCTGAGAGAAGGAGATGTCTACAAAATGATCAACCAGCATTTCTGTATATAAATAATGTATTGTATATTGTTTTTTTAGAGAAATCTGGAAATATAATACTAAACGATTGACAACGAGTCCAGACTCGGAGTTGAAACATCTCCAAACACAAATAAGTATAACACAATATACAATACATTACTTATATACAGGAATAGTGGTTGATCATTTTGTAGACTTATCTTTCTCTTAGAATATCTACGAGGAACAATTTCTGTACAGACAGCCAGTAATCCGGACATTTTTACGAAATTGCCTTGTTACACTTTGTTCCCCATATACAATTTTCAAATACTTATCTGTTGCAGGAGAAAAAATTGAGGAGAGAAAACCCACTGAAGAGGCAAAATAATTCAAGGCCTCGTCAACAATCTTTTCGAAATCTTGTTCCTCTTGTATGCATTGCTTTCTTTGTTGGTTCTAATATGATACTTTTTAAGTTTTTCATAGCTCACTTTCAGTTTAATGGTTCTCCCTGTTTTCGTCTGCTCTCTAATCAGTATCCAGTTGTTTCTCTGCCAAAGAATCCATACAAAATATTTCTGTATACTAGAAGGATCAGATGGACATATGATGTATTTGAAATTGCAGAATAGGAGCTGTCATCGCTACTTTTATAAGCAGAATTATGGTACTGAAAGTTTATCATATAATTATGATATCTAATTACTGAGCTTTGATTTCTAATGCTGTGCCATGTGTATTTACACTTCATGTTATGTTGAAAGAATGTATTTTTAAAACTTTCCTGTTACGTCTTCTGGTAAAAAATGTTAGCATTTCACCCTGAAAAAATATTCTACCTAAATTTCCATTTTTTAAATTAGCATAGATTAAAATAACCAATTAACACCAATATGTAACGATATTCTATAGTTAATTTTAACTATTAGAGTAATGTAATATATGGAAACGTATTGAATAGCTTTTGCATATAAATTGTTACATTTTACTTGACACTAATAGAGTTAGCTTTCACAATTAGTTTTCAAAATCTGTTTAGTAGATTATAACAATTGGTTAATTGTGGTTAGATTCTCAGAGAGTAAGAATCAAACTTATTTACTTGTTCATGGTTTCTTAGTCATTAAATCAAATTATTGTACAATTTGAGTATTTAAGGAAGTGGTTAAACCACACTGATAAACTTTCAAGGGAACGTTATATTCGACCTACAGTTAATTTCTTCATTATATCAAGTTTTGGACAATTTGTAAATGGTTCATCGTTATTAATAACATTTTAAGTAAAATTCTATATAGGTTTTATTTTCAATTTTTGTCTTCGTAAATCTATAGATATACAAGTATGTCTACGCTGAGGTTATTCACTTATGCAATTTTTTAAAAAGATTTTGACGTATTTTGCTCTTTATCGCACTATTCACGAATTATAGTCAATTGAGCTATTTTTTTTGGTTTGTTATTTCGTCTATTTACTGCACTATTATTTAAAAGGCACACAATATAACTAATATATGAGGAAGGATATCGACAAAAGATATCATATAAACTCACAATAAAGTTGCATAGCATGAATAATTGAATTCTGTGCGAGAAACTCAACTAAAAAGAATGAAACTGAGAAATGTCTGATATAGCGTATTGAATGAAACGGCTCATTATAACAAAAACAAACATATAATATAAAGGAGAGTAGTAAATGAAAATTTTACTATTGAATTTTTTCACTTTTATATCGCCATAATTTTAAAAATAAGCAGAAATTTATTACATGGCACAAATCTCGGTAAATGTTTCGTACGCCAGCCTTGAGCCACATCGTGACCTGCACGTACCAGTGAGTAAATGCCACTGAGTAACTGGTACATGCATGTACCGAAAAATTTTAAATGTATACCGAGCAATCCTTGTCCACTATCCTTGGGTATTTTGTCCCGCGGCAAAGGTTCGCGTCTCGTTCATGCTTAGAGCCTGTACTTCTGGAGGTAGCCTGCAAATTAACAAATATCGTGACAAGACTAGAAAGAGGGGGCAATACAGAGAGCAAGAGGCTATTTCACTCTATTGGGAGCTAATTCCAATGAACTTCGTCCACTATATAATTCATTGGCTGCTTTCACCCACCAGATAAGATAAAATGATGCTCTCTTTATTCACTCTCTTTCTAGTGCCGTCACGATATTTGTGCATTGCAGGCTACCTACTGAAGTATATGTTCTAAGCATTCATGCGAAATATACTGACATAAATCGTATCGATACTTATTTAGACAAAAATACCGATATATCTAACCTAAACTAAAGGCAAACGACCAGAGTTTGTGTTTGTTTCATAGCTGTCCATCTAAATAACATATTGGTGGTGTAATCATTGAGTAAATTATTTCCTTACTGGTGGTAAGTATTTGCGTGTTTGGTATCGTTCTCCAATAAGTGCTCTAGAATGCAAATTTGATTGATTTTTAATATACAGGGTATTCCAACTCAAAGGAGCCATCTTGAATATCTTGGTTATTTTCAAAACTATTGCAATAAGGAAAAACAGGTCGATTTTTGTTTTGAGGGGGAAATTTTTTGAGGTGAATTAGCGCTTGCGCGCATTTAACATAAACTGGCCAATTCAATGACTTTGAAATTTTAGATAGGGAAAATAAGTGTTATCGTATATCATTTGAAAGCACTTTTTACGAACTATACCGTCATAATAAAAAATTTTATTGCAATTACTGTTCATGTAACAGAAAACCTAACGGACCTAATAATAAAACCGGATTATTAAATTAAAGTTTTTACTGCATGGTAAAGTATTAAAAAGGAGTTCTTTTATAGCACGCTGGTAAACCATCATGTTTCACTGCCGCACCCTGTAATAACACACCATACAAGAAAAACATTAAATGTAAACATTTATTTATTTTACATTATTTTTTGCTGATATTTACAGCAAGTTTGTTTATCTGTTCTGACCATTATTGGATCATTTGAAGCATTGTATATTTATCTGTCAAGTTATTTATTACTTTACTGATTTGTTGAAACTTTAAAAGATAATTATGGTATACACATTGCACGAACGTGTTGAGCTGGTTAGTCTTTATTACCAAAATCAAAATTGTGCTCGATCTGCTGCAAGGGTTTTTAACCAAAACCATCCCGAACGTAAATTTCGTCATAAATACATATTGGAGTTGATTTTAAAATTTGTTGAGACGGGCTCAGTAATGAATAGAAAAGGAGGTCTCATTGGAATTGTAAATGCTGAAGGGGTAGCTGTGGCCATGTCCAACTTATACAAAACACGCAGTCTGTCCAGCAAATCTCTGAAGCTTCCGGAATTACCAACTAACGTTTTTAGAATTTTGCATAAGTACAAGTTTCATCCGTACAAAATTAAATTACTTCATGAATTGAATGAGTATGATTGGATTGGGATCGAAGGCAAGAAAGACTTTTGCGAAATTATGACTCAGCATATGATCGAAAACCCAAATTTCTTGTACAATGTTTACTTTTCGGATGAGTGCACTATTTCACTTCATGGGGATATTAACCGACATAGCTGTAGATTTTGGAGCGATACAAATCCTCATTTATATCGAGAAGCTCATAGTCAACATCCGGTAAAACTAAACGTGAAATCATCTAATTGCACCCTTGTTTATTCCTGGTAATTTAAATGGTGAAATTTATCACAATATATTGGAAAATGAAATTAATGCATTGATAATAGAAAAATTCGAAAATGATCCTCTACTACATGAAGAGCAATTGCAATTCCAACAAGATCCAATCACCTGATCTGAACCCTTTGGATTTTTTTTGTGACATGTTAAACCCAAAATTTTTATGACTCAGCATGAGAATTCGGACGAACTACGTCAACGAATAGCGGAGTGTCTTCAGATAACACCGACTATGCTGAACCATGTCAGAGACCGCTTTCAGTCAAGGTTGTACTATTGTATGGAAGTTATTGGAAGACACTTTGAACATTTGCTTTAGAGGCATTGTATTGCAATTTAAATTCGTTTTTTTAATACTCTTTTATTATTACATGTACAGAAATTGCAATAAAAATTTTTATTACGACGGTATAGACCGTAAAAACGGCTTTCAAACGACATACGACAACACCTATTTTTCCTATCTCAAATCTTAAGGTCACTGAATTGGCCTGATTATGTTGAATGCGCGCAAACTCTAATTCACCTCAAATAATTTCTTATTGCAAGATATTCCAGGTAGCTCGTTTGAGATGGAATACCCTTTTTTGTTCAGTGCAGTTCTATACGATGATAATTAATAATAATGATTTGACTATATTTACACTCGATATGAAATTTTTTCACTTTTCCTTCAGCTCTTACGTAAGAAAACATCAAGTTTAAAAGATTCTAATAAAATGTATTCTTTAAATATTATTTTAATTGTATAACTTACTTTCTAAAAATGTATCTTCTTCATCATCTATATAGTTAAGCAAAAGATCTGAGACATTGTGTTGGTTAATAACGTTAATAAACTCCAGTGGAATCTGAAACAGAACACAGAAAATTAACACTTCTGGTGCTTTTTAGAAATAAATATAATTAATTATTAAATAATACAATATGCAGAATCAAATGGTCATATTAAAATGCCGTTGGGGCGACTTGGATTTTAAATAAAAAAAATTAACATCAAAAGTTTAGAGTCTTTAATCACTTGCCTCTTTAAAATAACTCTAAAATTGAATATCAAGAAAAGTAAAGACATGCCTGACTAGTTGGTACACACTTTGTAATTGATGTAATTTTGGGTAAGGATATTCTCCATCATTAGGCAAATTCAAATTAGGTAAGAAGAATTCTATCAAATGTTTTCAGTACTAACATATATAAACCAAAACTGGTCTCAGTTCGAAGCTACCTGATGTAAGTTAATTCGCTGGTAAGAGTGTTTCGATCTAAAATCGTATGAAAGGGAAGAGAAGATACCTCTGATACAAAAATAGTCAAATTAGCCATCAGCAAAGATGTTTCCTGAATGATAGTTGTGGCATCTTTACTTAACGTTTATGCACTTATTGGGAAAAACACCACTATACTTCTACCAACAACATTTTGGCATGGACTTGGGTCCCTGTCTTTCTTCTTTTTTGCACATTTTTATGGAAAAAATTGCGAAACAAACAGGTTTCATGGCGGTATGTTGACGACAAAGTCGTTATTTGGGACATATTCGTGAAGACTTACATGAATAACTAAATGACATTAACAACACAGAGCAAACTATTCAGTTTACATTAGAACTTGAACATAATAACAATGTATTTGTTTTAGACATTAGAATCAGAAAAACACAATTGACATTTGAAACAGGAGTTTACATAAAACCGACTCATACTGAGAGGCATCTCAACTTTAATTCTAATCGTTCAAAGAGGTATTATCAAATCTCTATATGACTGAGCAAAAACCAACTGTTCAGACATTAATCAATTTAATGAAGAAAAAACGTTTATAAAAAATGTACTTTCTGCCAATAATTACCGAGAAAAATTTAATAATTAAGAGGTAAGCAATGTCGAATACCAGACAATACCTAACAATCAACACCAAACTCCAACAAGCAACACTGATTCCCAAGATAATCAGATTACTACAATAACAATACAATACATACAGGGTCTCTCAGAAAGACTAAAGAAATACACTTAAACCATTATATCAAAAATAAAACCAAAAAACACGGCTCAAAATAAAACATATAATTTTTTTTGGAAGGTAATACATTCTATATTGGAAAATTTCATTATAAAATGATAATTTGAAAAGTCTGAAATTTGTGAATATGACTGGGACCTTGATCGTGAAATAATATTTTAAAATTACTACTATCTTACTAAAACAAGAACACAACAGGAAAAGAAAAGAAAAATAGTCTGCTTAAATTTTGTTAAATGAAAATCATTGCATGGCTACTATCTTCGTAGAATTCAGTCGTTCTTGGTTTCCGATAATTAAGGAAGAAATGACTTATGGTAATGTACTTCTAAACAACCCAATCTCGGGATACTTCATAATATTTTTCCTAGGTTTTTCGCTATGATTTTAATGGGATTATTGAATCAACAAAATTCTTTGATCCCATTCTTTAAATTCTTCGAATTTTTAAGTATCTTTATTATTATATGATTTTGAGAATTTTCTGTGCCCACCATGTGGAAATCAAATTCCCTTAATTAAGTCATACGTCACATACGAGGGCTGCCTTTTATATTTCGGGATTAGAGAAGAAAAACAAATATTAATCATCGAAAATCGCTTTATTGTTTTTCAAAATATTCCAAATGAAGATCTATACACTATTGCATGCGTTTGAACCAATTGTCGAAGCACTTTTTCCACTCTGATTGAGGTATCTCCAAAACATGTATTCTAAACGCAGCAACCGCTTCTTCAGGTGTCGAAAAACGTTGATTTCTCAGTTTATTTTTTACGTACGGGAATAAAAAGAAGTCATTTGGTGACAAGTCAGGACTATACGGCTGATGACTCATCAAATCGATGTTTTGAGTGGTCAAAAATGCAGTTGCTTGAGCCGATGTGTGAGAGCTCGCATTGTCGTGGTGAAGAGTGATCCGTCTTCGGGGGTTGGTTTTCCTCATTTCTTGGAAGACAACTGGCAAACAAATGGTTGTGTAGCAGTCAGAATTGACTGTTCTGCGTTGTTCTAGTGGTACGGTTGCGACATGTCCAGTTTTTCCGAAAAAACAGGCGGTCATTTGCTTGGAAGTGTTCGTGCGCGAACAACTTTTGTTGGATTCGGCTCATCTTGAAACACCCATACAGTCGACTGCTGTTTACTTTCGGGCTCATACGCGTAAATCCACGATTCATCACCTGTCACATGTCATAAACGTGTTTTGAAGCACCGCGATCGTATTTTTTGAGCTTTTCTTTCGACCAATCGACACGAGCCTTTTTTTGAACGATTGGCAAATTGTGTGGGATCCTAGGCGAACAATTTTTTTTGACATTTAAATGTTTATGCAATACTGCATGTATGCTGGTCACACTAATGTGTAAGGTTGACTCAATCTCACGATAGGTCACATGATGATCTTGCAATATCAGTTCGCGCACAGCATCAGTGGTTTCCGGAACAACAACTGTTTTTGGACGACCTTCACGAAATTCGTCTTGGAGTGAACTACGACCTCGATTGAATTCACCATACCATCGATAAACAGTGGTCCTTGATGGAGTTTCATCGCCAAAAATTAAGTTAAGTTCATCCATGCACTCTTGCTGGTTAAATCCACGTCGATAGTTGTAAAAAATAACCGCACGAAAATGTTCACGATTTAATTCCATTTTTTGGCCGAGATGAATCCTTTAAGTTACTGTAAACAACACATAGCGCTCATATGTCAAAACGTTCTGAGTACGTATAACCTCAAAATGTCAAACTTTACGATAGAGCTGTCAGTTGTCAGATTGCAACACTAGGGTTGTCCAATTCCGAAATATAAAAGGCAGCCCGCGTATATTGTCAAACAGTTATTTATTATATTGATACGGGATCTGACGCAGACCCCGAAACATTTGCAAATGTACATCATTTTCAAGTATTGTGGAGTTATTCCCAATAAGTGCATGTTAGAAATCATTTTTTTCGTACGTGGCACATAAGCAGTTGCATATTTAGGGTGTTTAAAATATAGAGTAGAGTGCAATTATAACTATAATAAAATAATTATATAGGGAAGCCCATTAGCGGTTGAATTTACAGGGTTCTTGGAATAGAAGGTGCAGTAGAATTACAGTTATACAGGATGGTGCAAAAAATATTATACAGAGCTGCATATACAGGGTGGAGGAAATGGAAATGCAACATTTCCTAACCCATAAGCAGTTGTATATATAGGGAAGATGAAATATAGGGTGAGAGGAATTATAGATATACAGGATGATGATAAAAATGTTAGAAAAGGAAATGATTTATAGAGTAGCCCACGAAGAGTTCCATATATATGATGATTGAAATATAGGTCGGAGTAGAATTATAGTTACAGAAGATAGTTAAAAGTTTCATAAACAAAAAGAGTAAATACGGTGGGACATAGGCAGTGTCATATACAGAATGGTTTACCGGGTGGTCAAAAATGTTTAAAAATATTATGCGTGGTCCATGAGCAGTTGCATATACAGGGTGGTGGAAATATATAATGAGATGGAATTATTATAATGATATTTTAGTTAATGTTAGAGAACTGAGTGCAATTATAGCTATACAGGGAGGTTAGAAAAAATAAATATGTAGGATAGCCCATTAGCGATTGAATTGTTGTCATAATAAATTAAGAATTACGAATTTGAACACAAATAAAGTCCTATGAATTATATCTGAAAAAAACTTGAATTTCGTTACTTATTTGTAGAAGCGAGATGTAAGACCGACATCTAGGATTTTCGAGGAAACTCTCACACAGAATTCCGAATCTGGATCTGTTCCGTGTAATTGCTGTTCTCCCTAAACTCCTAGGATAGAATGTCAAGATAAAATATTCAGGTTACTTAACCTGCCAGAGATATTGACACAATTGGTCAAATTTCGACCACTGGGCGACTGCTAGTATTTAGATAAAAGAAGAAAAAACCCCTCGGACACGTCAACCTTAATTTAATAAAATTTAAATTTGGACATAAATAGATTTCTCACGAGGTCATTCATGTGGTCTGTACGACGTCATTCACAATTTTTTTAAACGGCAACTCCAGTATTTGATATATTGATTTGTAAGATCTAGTAAGTTACATACAGGACATTTAAATTTCAAATCGGTTACATAACAATCTTTTCTAAAAAAATCTCTTTTATTCACTTAAACCGAAGAAATCAACTGAAAGGTATAAATGTAACAAAAGAATAAGAAAAATCGAAGCAAGTCTTCAAATTGGACACCAGTTACTAGCTGACAATAAGCCATGCGATTTTCAAATTCGTTGGTTAAGACTGCAGTAGTGTTGTTTTTTGGAAATGAATAAACAAGTTGATTTTGCGTTCCTATCATAATAAATGTCAAATTTGATAGTTGATAGACTTGAATTATAATTTTGATTGTATTAAAAAGTAAAGAATAGTGAGTTTAAATGAAACCCAACGTAATGAAATTCTAATTATCACCGGTTATGGAAATAGGGCTCTCACAAGTTTGCGAATTATTTAACAATAAGTACCCTGAACAACCACTCACAAGATCAACCATAAGTAAGGTACAGACCAAATTTGCAATTTGCAATATCAGCAGAAAAAAAAGTTTTATTAACAACTGAAGAAAATCCTTTCTTATCAAGTCGTCAGATACCAATGCAGCAAGGAATAAGGCAGTCATCTGTTTTAAAATCCCTAGAGCAGAATAAATGACATTCATAGATAGTTCATTTAGTACAAGAACTAAAGGAAGATCATTGTGTCCGAAGAGTTGAAATCTGTGAAACAATAATGTGACGAGTACATAAAGATCTGCAATTTTCAAGTCGTATAATTTTCTCAGACGAAGCAGCTTGTAGATACTGGACAGCTGAAAACCCACACTGGATGATGGAAGCACCTACAGAATGTCAGTCAATGTGTGGGCAGGAATTATCGGCACTGCAGTCATAGCCCCGTTTTTTATTCAACGTGCACTAAATGAAGTGAATTTTTTGGAATAGCTGGCATGCCTGATGATGTTCTATGGTTTTAGCAACACCGTGCAGAGCCACATTATTCATAACTTGTTTACCATTTTCCCAAACAAATGGATTGATAGGAGAGAACCGATTGAATGACCTGTTAGAGATCTCCTGACCTTACTCAGCTCGATTTCTATTTGTGTGCTATCTGAAATCAAAAGTTTAGGTCAACCGACAAAACAGTACTGAAACTTTAAAGATCAGAATAGTGGAAGAAAGCGGACTAATCACTCTTCAAGTGTTAACAAACGTTAAAAAGAATGGTGGCCAATTTGAAGACTTGTTTTGATTTTTCTTATTCTTTTGGTACATTCATACCGTTCAGTTGATTGATGTCTTTGGTTTAAGTGAATAAAAGAAATTTTTTTCTAGAAAAACTTGTTATGCAACCAATTTGAAATTTAAGTGTTCTGTATGTAGAATTATTACGGTAAAAGTAGATATTGCGACAAATGTACACATTTTCCGGTAAATGTGCACATTTGCATCCTCGTTTGGGTAATGTGCATTCAACTAACATTTACAATTTCAAATAAGGGAAATGTACATTGAATTTACAATGACCATGTCGTTTTGGTAAATGTAAATCGAAAGAAAAATTTCCTGCTGCTGTGATTGGTGGCAATGTTAGAGTTTCCATTCCAGACGTTAATCGTGGTAAAACGGATCCATAAAATTTTATTTGCGTTGTTTTGTCTAGAGATGGCGATAAAAATTTATATCAATTAGGAACTAAACAGGGAATTTTAAAACAAGTTTATTCTAGGCATGAATTCGCCGTTTACTAACAAAATATATATCAATATATATTCATATTATATCATATGAAGATGTTCTTCAAGATGTTGAGAAATCGGTAAGAGAAATTATACGAATACAGTCCCTTACTGGTGGACAAGGTTTTATTAGATGCATCTGTAAAGGAACATCTTTCTCAAAAAAATACAGTTGTAAAAATGCTGGAATATTATGTAATTCCAAGTGCCACAATAGCAATTCTTGTTCAAATAAATAAAACTTTTTTCATTATGAAATTTCTATATGATTCTTTATAGTTTTATAAAATTAACTGTTAAAATAAAGAAAAGTATGCTATTATTATTATTTGTTTGATAATTTACGACATATTATATAATATGCAAAGAAAAGTATGTTTTGTTTGTCATTTACATTTTTTAATTAAAATAATTTTCGTTGTTAAAGCCTTTTGTATTATGTTTATTTAAATACATATTTTTCTACTGCAACAACATTTTTAATTTATTTGTATTCCAACGTTTCTTAAAACATGAAGGTAAGAAAGAGTACACATTTGCCGGGAAATGTACATATACATTATATTCAGTACACATATACCTAATTTTTTGGGAAATGTACACATTTTACGGTAAAAGTGTACATTTCCCAAGAGTGTACATTTACCGTAACAGAATTACTACTAGATCTTTCAAATGGATATATCAAAAATATTGGAGTTAGTGAAATCTATTTATGTCTAAATTTACGCTTTATTAAATTAAGGTTGACGGTTTTTTCTTATTTTATCTGGACAGAAATTATTTGGTATGTTTCATACTTTACGTGCACACTGTATATTCTGTACTAGTGCATTTAATTCGCTTATTTACAAAATGTCTCAGATTCCGGTAGGGGTGCAAATGCTAAGTTCCTAGGACCCTTCGGTTTCTAGTCAGGGCCTGTTTGTGTACTCAATCCGATAAACAGTTATAATATATTGCAGAAGAATGGCACGATATTCCATTCTTTATTTGAGCATATCGTTAAAATTTCACATACTTTTTAAAGGCAAATGACCACAATGTATATGCCATCAATGTAAACATAGAAAAATTCTGGCTGATCTCACTCATTACACTGTTAAATGTCGTTAACAGTTTTTTTATGTGGTTTTCTAATTCAAATATTTCTATACGATATAAACAAATGCACTTCTTTATCGCCAGAAATAAATATTTGCTTAACTATTTTACGTAGCGGGAATGTTTTGTGACGTTCCACTTACGTATTTCGATGTTGCGTTAAAATAATCTTCGTCGTCCTCGTCACGTGCGGGAGGTTGTTTTCCCCTTGTGGGGTGTGTCGACATGAAATTGGGATCCCCCTGGTGATATTCGGCGCTGTGCTGAAAACCCGGTGGGAATCCTCCGTGATGATTATGCTGATGTTGGTTATGAAAAGCTGGAGTATGACGAATGCCAACTAAACCGAAATCGTTTGGAAACAGGAGTTTTTCGGATTCTTCATTGATTTTATCTGAAATAGAAAAATTTTAAAAAGTAGGTTAAAATATTAATACATAATACTTTCTGAATAGTTATGTCCTAAAACACCAGTATATAGAGCATTTCATTTTGGGACATAAAATTCAACAGCAATTCGCTTATACCAACAAGTCAGTAACAGTTTATAGAGTAATGCCGTCAGTAGAAAAAGTTGTAGAGAATAGGAAATTCTTCTTAATGAGAGTTTATTCAACCTTATCATTTTTCACCAAGTAAACTGGGGAAAACTGGTAAAAAGAGTATTTTTGTCAAAAATTGATAATTTCCTAATAATTAACACTAGAATGTTAATCATCGTCAATACGTTTATTATGTTAACTAATTTACTAATTGAATAAGAGGTTTTTGAAGAATTGAAATTTATACAATTTAAAGAAATATTTTACATAGCCCACATTATTAAGCAGACTAGTCGGATTGACAAATACTAAAGATATTTTGTGAGTTCATAAATTCCACTTCAATTTGACTATGTTAGATTTTTTTTATAACGCCGGGAAATTATTTTTAAATAATAGTAAATATTGCATTAAAAGTATGAATATGCGACAGTTAGCCAGCAGCCAGCGATTCACTTACAATAGCTATCATGGCACGTGGGCGGATCTAGGATTTTCTTAAGGTGTGGGCAAGAGATAAAATTTATGGTAAAGTGTATTATTACATGTTTTTCAGGTTTTTATTTAAATAACTATTATCTACGCATATTAGTCTATTTTCCATTTGTTTATTATGTGAATGATTGCTTGTATACTGTTTCCTGTTATAAATTAAATTACTTTTTTCCAATGACTGGATCCGCCACTGCCAAGACATCTCAAGAGAATTAATTATACCAAAATTCACTATTAATACATTATACGGCACCATCATAAAAATCCAAGTGAAGTTATGAGCATAATATTTATGCTTATTAATCTTCTGCAAGATCACTTAACGGACAATATATATCGGTAGATATAGTCACTTTATATCTGTTTTTCCAGCTTTTATGTCAATTATGGCTTATAAACTATTATTTACGTGATGGCCTCAGCGGTTTGCTGTTGAATTTTGTCACTTAAAAATCTCTATTGCTGATAAATTCTAATCATGGGTGTAAAGTATTTATTAGTCCCAAAAGTTCTTAATCCTAAAACATTGCAGATCTGACAAAAGCAATTCAAATATTTCAAATGTGATCCCAATATTAAAGCCCTCCTTTTGTGATTTACCTAATTGTTCAAACGCATTTTTCAATACCACATTCAATTAGCATGGTGAGTGCAGCTTAACTTTAAATATTAAAGAAGGTCAACCAAAGATATTATTAGACAGCCACCTGATTTTTGTCCAGCATTTTCTTCTGTCTCAAAGGTTGCAAATTGTGTCATTGTTCCATTTTCAAAAAAAAGATGTTTGACTCCGATTTTCTTTCTTCTGACAATCTGACCAAGCTTTAAAATACAATAGGCATTAAGTGTCGCTTGTGGCTAAAGGGTTGAGTCACGATTTTCTCGCTTCTGCCAAGTTTACGTGGCCATTCGCAAACTATATGCAAATGTTTTTATTGTTACTCGCGATATCAACTTTCATTCTTCCGTTTGGCAGAAGCGAAAAAGTTGTGGCCATATTGACCTTTCCTTACAGGATTACATGGTTATCTTTGTTTTTTCTTTGTCAGCGACGGAGTTCTATCGCCAATTTCGCCTCATTGTATTCAACAATAATACAATTTTCAACACCCTTCGAGTGATAAGCAAGAAAATGGTGAATCGAAATCTGTTATCAGCTGACGGTCTATATGCATATAAAACCATAAAAATAGATTTAAAAAAGTTATTATGCAAAATATCGTGCCAAGAAAACGAATGTCGGTAGATGAAATAAATACGTTACCCCCGGAGCCTAACTGGTGAATTGAAAAGCATTATTAGATAATTCTAATAAATGTAATTCAAGTATGGTAGCCATACACTAGGTGTGGATCTATAATGTTTATCATTGCCTGATTGAACAGGATATTAACTTTAACTCACGTAAGGACACACTAATGAGCAGTAGATAGATGCAGAGAAGGTGAAACTGATGCATGCGTGAGGAATGTTTAAGCCCAGGTACAAGATATTGTTACGGGTTTAGTTAAATGTTTGTCGAAAGTGAGGATGTAATGTAGACGTAGTTGAAACAGTTGTTCTAACGTAACATATTCTCGCTGAAAATGATATTTAACTTGCTCGATGCCATTCTATTGTAGAGGTGAAAACAGCTTGTCTTCCTTTTCGTTACGTCGGACATGAGTCACCTTCTCCGCAAATAATTAGACAGGACGTTCAGATTATAAGACAAAGTTGGTACTTGGTCTCTCATACAAGTATGTTGTTTTACGAGAGCTACGACTACTAGGTGCTTAATTTGAAATGGAGAGGTGCTAGCACGGATCACTAAGGAACAAAATAATTAAGCAAACTTGGTTATTTAACTTGGCTCCTAGGGGTATTAGGACCAATTTGTTGTTGGAAAGAAATTTGTTCACCAACGATGTTATCTTGCTGCACCCTGTAATCTTCAAATTGTGTACATTAACTCATCTCTTCAGATCGGATCGTATGCAGCCGTAAGGTCTATGAAAACAACTTCTGTCTTGCTGTGCTCTTCAAAGCCCCATCCAGTGAATTTTTCAGTGCAAAGACTTGGTCTTCGCAGCCACGATGAAATGTGGCTTGTTCTATAAGTAGAGTTTCTAAGATTGATGAACTGGATGGATTGCATATTGGACGCTCTAGGAGTATATAAGTAAATCGGCAGGTTTCCCGATTTAAGAATGACAATGATTTTCGACCATTTGAATTAGCTGCGTAATTGTTCGGAGTAACGTATAAAGAACTTACACTAAAGTATTTAAGGAATTCCACGTGTCTATTGTCCAACCCAGCCTTTATAAGTTGGAGAGCGTTCGTCACTTTGTCAACGGTGAATTCGCCAGTTAATTGTTCTTGCGTAGTAGATTTTTTAGCGGCTTATTTCTTTTCAGAATTATGATACAATGGTCTTTGTCCTTTATAGCTCTACATAAATTAGCTATGTGATTGGTAGTTAGGTCAGCTGTCACGGTAGTCGGAATCGTACCACTATTGGACTTTCTAATTGAATGTCCGAAATTTAGCTTCATTGTGGTTTCATTCCATTTTTCTTCCGTGCTGCATCAAAATTGTGTAGTAAACTGTTCGCAACGTACGATCTATCATTTTCGATATATTCTTCAAATGGTTGGTTGAATGAGTCCATTCTACTAGTTTTATACAGTTCCAATATCTTCATTATGTATGGCTATGGAAATCGCCAGCATGTATTGTTGGGCGAGTTTTGATCGGAAGTAACTTGTTAGGCCATTGCAGAAGGCTTACAGACATGTACTATGGATATTCTAACAGCCTCAACAACACACCATTGTCCTCGGAAATGGATACAAATTGGTCATCATTTAAATTGAAGCGGACGACTATGTGGCTATCCCTAGTGATAATGATCTGTTGCTTCAAGCAATTTATAGCTGTACATTTTTCCTTTTTGCGGGGCTGTGATTCTTGAGTAGCATGTGTTTTCTGCAAAATGATCATGTCAATTGTACCATCTAAACAAATTTGGATAGATACTCGCAGATCTATCTGTTACTGCCCTCCATGATAAGCTGTCTGACTCTGACAAAATAACTAAGAGACTTTGGCAATTACTTCTGAGGAGAGCCACTTCGTGTATGCATGTTTTGATATCCAGGAAATCGGATGATATTCTGGATTGCCTATAGATGTAGCTCATTAGTGTTACCCAGGGTGCACCAAGAGAAGCGAACATCTGTGAGGAAGACTTTCTGTAAAGGACAACTCGTAATTCGGGCAATTTTTCGAACTTATTCTACTATACTTTATTTCCATTACAAATTTTAAATATTTAGGTATTTGTTACAGAAAGGAAGTAAGAAGAGAAAACCTCAATGAACAAGCAAAATAATCAATGACCTTTTTAGCAATCATTTCCAAATTATGGTAGAGTATATGATGAAGTTTTAACAAAAATAACTACTCCTAGGCACATATTACTAATTTAAAATTTAATTGATAATAGAAGTACCACAAGTTGTATTAATTATATTTATAGAAATTCTTGTTACAATTCTAAATGTGATATTTAAAATATAGCATCAGATATAAATAACATTTTATCAACAGGGTGACGGAATGAGACAATTGAAGAATAGATTCAATGTTCAATACAGCCAATTAGAAACAATTTTGAGCGAATCTATTTGAAGTGTATCAGAATCTAAGCATAAGAATACCGGCTGCCCACATTTTAATATATCTATTTTAATTTAAGAATAATTAATAAACTAAAGGATTGCAAAACTTGGGACAATTATGGGCTTATCTAAAACCCCCCAAAAGTTTAACAACGACACAATATAAATTTTATTAGACAGATTAAACAATTTGAAAGTTTTCTATATAATTGTCTAATGGCTTTGTAATGGATCTGGAGATTTAACCTTGTATTTGTCTTAAAAATTATGATTTCGAAAACAAATATCGTTTAAAATAATTACCTTGTTATATAACTATTGAGTTGTGAAATGCCATAATGTGATCTTTCCATAAACAAAATCTATTTTTAGAGTCGTTATAATTTTAACTAATGCATTGATGACCTCTTCGAATTGTTAGAGGCTGTCCGAGCTAATTGTTATGCAAAATGCGTAATTCAAGTAGTGTTAAGGTAAAGTTGTTCATCAACAGTTAAATAGTTAGTATGCTTTTCGTGGAGAATGAATCATGTTATTAAATCTATAAAACACATTACGTAGTAAGTTGTTGATACAATTTGCGAATAAAAACTTCTTGATGATGATAATTTTAACCTACTTTCATTTTTTATTGAAAACAAAGGGCATACAAGTTTTGAACTAATAAGCAGGTATTAGAGTATTCTGCAAGTTATATAGAGGGTTGCCCAATAAGGTGTGGAAGCAAGATTGTAGCTATACTGATAATAATTTCACTGTAATATAAAGGTGGATGTAGCATTTTATTAAATTTAACACCCTGTAAATTAATGCATATTTGAATTTCTCAGATAATTTTACTACATGCTACATAAAACACCTTGTTCGATATTTTGACAAATGTTGAATTTGCTAGATGTCCGTTATCATAGGAGGTTATAAGTGTGGAAAATAATTGAGCCCCGTCCATGCTAGCAATAGACAGAGTGTCAATAGTGAACTTCCTTTATTGTGCCAGATACCCCACTAGAAAGTTTGTCCATGGGTAACTTAATTTTTGAAATGGAACCCCAATATTTTTTTCATTTAATTTCCCTTTGTTATGGTTATGTGTATCTATTTCTAACATTTTCTTAAGAAATCAAGTTACCCAAATTTTAAAAATTCAAGGAGCATTATGTCCGGCGATCTCGCTGGCCAACGAATTGGTTCTTTCCTTTCTATCCAGTAAAGATGCAGTAACCAGAGGGGTATGATGAGGAGCTGCCCATCTTGCTGAGAGTACATAACACTTAATTGGCAAGCAGAACATGTAGGAGTTTAAATAAATGGTTATCTAAGCAATTAACGTAAGCTAATGTTGGAATTCACAACGCCATCAAAGAAACATGTACCAACAACTCCGGTGCCTAATAACCTTGGGCAAACATCAAATGTCCATCTCTCCTGACTATGTACATAGAAGAGGTCTCGGTTTTGGTCAGAGGATTAAAATTCTGTTTATACTCGAATCCGGTGCGAAGAAAAGTACACTCGTTGATAAATAAGAATTCATTCAAAAAATTCAAATTTCCATTTGCAGTACCCAATTGCAAAAATTAATTGTGTCCACCCCTTAAAGTTCTTTGTTCAGCTGGACAAATAATTTATATTTTGATATTATTCTCATAACAGAGTTCTACTTATGTGAGAATCCCTTTAAAACTGTTCACATGAGCAGCTAGAATACTGAATTTATTATCTTCTGTTTTCAAAAGATTTGTAAGTTTTATCCTTTGGAAGATGCTGAAGAATGAAAAACCATATCGATAATTTCATTTTGTGTAAAATTTGCCATCTTCAGGAACGTAGTTTAACAATGAGAACCAAAAGTATGGTAGAGAACAAATAATATTATGGTCAAAGTGCACTTCAGGTGACAGAACTGTACTGTATATTTTCCATGATCAAGTTTACTTCTGAATTTGAAGACGCGAGATGTAAGACCGACATCTAGGATTTTCAAGAGAATCAGTACACAGAGGTTCCGAATCTGGAGCCGTTCCGTGAAATTGCTGTTCTCCCTTAACTCCTAGGACAGAATGTCACGATAAAATTTTCAGGTTACTTCACCTGTCAGAGATATTGAATACTCTCTTTGAGGTGTCATTCCTTTGTACGCAAGACAATATATATTATATATCCGTTTGAAAAATTCAAGTTTCATGGATATTTTCAAGAATGTGATATATCTTCAATAAAGAGAATTCGTCCATAATTTCAGGTTGACTCTTGGTAGAATATGATTTCTTAAGGTTACAGATAACTAGTATTTAAGTGAGTTATCAGGGATCCGTTTGAAAAATTCAAGTTATTCGTGAATACATTTTTCAAAATTATAGTGATGATATCTGGCACAATAAAGAGAATTCGTCAATTTCTTTATGACTCTTGGTAGAATTGAGGGTGAGCAACAGTTATCCGCAGTTACAGCCCCCTTTGATATAGGACCCCGCCGTTATGTATGTAGAAGTCAACATTTTGATAAAATATCAAGTAACGCCCAAAAGGTGCGTTTTCTGCACTTTTGTACTGTATTCTTGAGTAATGAAAAAATATAATGTGTCAGTCAATGGATTTTTTCCAAAGTTTGATCAAACATTAATGTTCAACATAGCTATAGGTATAAATATTTGGTGTAAAGCTAGAATAACACTGCAGATTGGCAATAAATGCAAAATATTTTATAGCGGTTTTTCCGCATAACAATATTTATGTTTCCTTCCAGCAAGTTATTTATAAAATGAATTCTTATATATATATTAGATATATTATATGATATTGCTTTTAAATAATTGTATAAATTAGCTGTTGAATTTCACGGAAATTACAAAAGGTTATTTATTAACTCTTGAATTTTTTATATTATTCTGTTGTCACGGCGTTTAAGCATGTAAATAATCTGACAATAATAATCTTGATAATTTATGAAATTAATAAATCTAATATGAAGAAAAATCTGTTACCTTTAACGCTGTCGGCTGCTTTAACTATTAAAAAACAAAAGAATACCAAAACACATTTCGAAAAACAACGTTCACAATACATATTTGAAAATTTCACGAAATTCGAACACAACGTAATCGCAGTCGACCTTCCAAGGCGAGCCTGACCAAACCAACGTAGGTAAGACACTGAAACTGCTCTTGGCTAAGTCACTTGCTCACTTTCCCGTACTCTTCACGGCAGTCACAAGTCACACTACTACATTTTTGCTTTTATCAATATACCTAATCATTTGCAAGGTGCTAATGTTTGCCATACACGATAGAAAACAACCGGTCGAACTAAAGGTCGGATATTAAATTCGTTTCTAAGAAATGGTAGAGATCATTAAAGGTGTTAATGATTTGAGTTGACTTGAGGATTCGCTTGGCAGTAGAAATTAGAAATTATAAATTGAATTCGCATCAATTATTGTGTATTTCATTTTCCAGTTATTTATATTTATATAGGGCTTTCATTTCAAAACTACCCACCGAAAATAACTTTTAAAACATCTTTAAAAGAAAAAGACCAAAAAACAAGCGGGGTGAATACCACTTGTACAACTTTAAATACAAAGGGGTTCGTAGTTTATCGACCATCAAATTTTGACAATGGTTTATTCTTTACAAGGAACAATTGAAATAATATTTATTAATAGGGAACGCTGTGCACGCAGAACTGCTCAAGTTTTTCAGCAGAGACATTCCGATAAAATTGGGAATTGGATTTGGTTCACAAATTTCAAGAAACTGGAAGTGTATGCAACAAAATTGTCAAGAATCGTGTAGCTGCACAGGTTGAGATTATAGGTCATTTTGCCATGGATTCTCAAACAGCAATACAAAAAGTCTTCAGGTTAACTAATTTTACTAAAAATGGTTGTTTTTCTGACGATGTACGATTTTTTTAATGGATTTGTCAATAATCATAATTGTAGATCCTCAGAAAATAAACGTATGAGCCGGAATTCTCGGACATAAAATTATTGGTCCTCTATTTATGGAAGAAAATTTAACTAGGGAATTGTATTTGGACTTATTGGAAAATGTGATAAATCCCCTTATAACTGAATCTTTAGATTGGAAGAAGGGGCGCTATAGAATGGCCAGCTAGATCACGCGACCTAACGCCTTTGACTTTTTTTATGAGGACATCTAAAAACGGTGGTGTACAAAACTCGACTTCGCGATATTCCTGAACTTAGAGTAGAATAATGGAGGAGTGTGAGCGGATTACACCAGAGACGTTTCAAAAAGTGCGGGAAGAATTCGAGCTGCGACTTTACCATTGTCTTACCAACAATGGTGGGCATTTTGAACGTCTAATTTCAGTACAATGTAATTCTAGCGCTAATACAAGATTAATAATGTAAATACAAGGTAAATATATTTTTTTTAATTTTCCAGAAAGCAGAATTTTCTGACAACACAGTGGCATTACTCAAAAAAAAAATCAGATCAGATTTTGGAAGAAATGACGTCAACCAAGATGTGCAGCGTGACAATCTCTGGTCAATGTTTCCTGAAACGGAAGGCTTTATATTGGGCAAAAAACCGTTAAAGACCCTTCTATTAACAACGAGGTATGGTTGCCAAACATCTGAATCTATCCAGCATATCCAGGAGGTTGTCAAGCGTGAAAAAGAACGACACGTGCTGTGATCTCACGATAATTATCACAGTCGGTAAGATTACCCTTTGTCTGTTTTAGAAAATAACAACTACAAGCTTTGAACTTTGCTCACAATAGACCAGATATAGTTTTGGTAGATAAAGTCTCTCGGAGAAGTGATAGAAAATAACCAAATTAGAGATTTAGAATTTCAAATAAAGACCCCGCTTAGGGCTTTCTATTAAACAATTTAAATACCTCGGCCTGGACGAACATCTTTACAAACAAATGTAAAAAGCCGTCCTGTTAGGAACGGCCCGGACGGTCAAGAAATACATGGGAAACTGCCGCCACGACTCCAACCACGGGCCTGAAAACCTGGCAAGGGCTCCCACAGAGCTAAACCCTTTTGATATCTGCAGAGTGTCCGATATGTGTGAAATGTAGCAGTAATTTGTTAAGAGATGTGAGTGAAAAACTGTATGAAAGGCACGATATGTGTAAAATGCAGTAGCAATACCGTCTTTGTAGGTAAATACAAAACCGACATCCTCCTTCTCTCCTCCAGTGCTAGGGTCCAAGGCTAGATTTAAGTTGGTAGGGGTCCCTGGTCACAAAACTGTTGGGGGCCTACTTAAGGGATATTAAATTTAATTTATTTACATGTCATAGATTTTCCAAGGTATTATTTTTCGGAGTCTCTATTGTGGGGAGTGAGCCCCGGAGCTGTAGCTCCGGATGCCCTCCCCTAAGTCGGCCGAGGCCAGGGCATTTGTTTTATTAGTGGGCGTGACATATGCAGTGTAATGTTTTTAAAAACCTACTCTAGGCTAACTATTTTATTTGAAGTGATAAATTACTACTTTCAAATTAGAACTTATAGGAAACAAATTGAAAAAATTTAAAATAATAATTTCCGGAGTTGCCATATTTCTTCGGCAGCTCTGAAAACAATATTTTTTAAATGGTAACACATTTTTTTAACCGAAAGAGAAGGAGGTTATCAATTATCTCTGTATTTGTTTGTTTTTGAGTGTTCAGCGATTACTTGAAACCGACTCAAGGCATTCGGATAGTTTAAACTGGATTCTGTTAAGGGGATCTCGAAGTGATTCCGTATTTTATTCAAGGACATATCTTATACCGTTTTTTAGAAAATCGGCACAAACTTATTAACCCAGATATATAGTAACCTTTGGGGGAGGCGATGGTATTAAACCTGGTATGTAATAAATTGAAAATAGATTGGAATTAAATAAAAATAAATGTCAGTTAATCAACTTCAAGATGTAAGTTTTCAATTGGTCTGTACATACAGCGCGTCTTATAAGTTGGAGTGTAGTGGAAAACTTTCATATGAATAATATATACAGAAAAAGTCTTCATAATAAGCTTTGCATCGTCTGAAAGGTAATCATTACATGTAACTTCTTCAACTGTCAGCAAATATGAATTTTACTTAAAAGTGAAGTACATTTATTTTTGATAATATCTAAAATTGTTATCAAACAGAAGTAATTACAATTATAAACTGCATCTCATTATACCATATGACTATAAATTGTATAATAAATATCCATGTCACTTTTTGATCTGTGCTAGGTTTGACAAAAATATCAACAAAAGAAGTGCCTTATTTTTTATAATGTCTCAAACTCTTATCAAAGAAAGTTTATTAGAATTGAAAACTGTATCCAATTATGTTCTATCACTAAAAATTGTTGATGTAATGATATTTTTAAATAAAAAACTGATTTATTTTAATTTTAATTAAAACAAAATGTCTGATAATTAACAGTCCTAAAAAGTTGAAGACTCTCAAATCGTCTACAATACAGAGGGTTCATCTAAAGTCATATCATATGCAAAACATTCTTTATACATATAATAAATATTTAGAAACCAAGTTAGTCTATTTAACAATTAACGACCTTGTACAAAATAATAGCTGTTGCTTAAACGTAAAATTCCTTATTTTTGAAATAGCGTCTTGAGCATCCTCCAAGGTATTACTTACGCCCGCGCTGCTGAAGATGCAGCTGCAGATGAAACGTTTGGAAGAAATTCCATTAGACCATGGCAAAACAGCTCGGAAAACTGCATATTATCCAGTGACACCGGCCCTGAAATCAGACATACTTTAATAGCGAAAAAAGTTAATTAGATTTGAAAACTGCGTCTAATTAAGCCATTACACCACTAAATTTTTTTTGGAAAATAAATACAATTTTACAAAAACTGACTTCAAAAAAAGAAACTTAACTAAAGCAACAATTTTTTTTTCTGTAACAATTAAAAATTTTAAGTACATTTATGAGAGCACCCACTTGAGCGTGGGAAAATTTTCAAGGTCGTCCCTTGTGCGGTTGCGTGGTTGCGGTTGGAGTAACCGGCCTTGTGCTTTCGTGGTTTGGCGGCGGTGGCTGTGGTTGCGTGGGTGGAGCTTGTGGTGGCGTGGGTCGTGGGTGGTTGGGAATCTCCTGTGTGGGATCCTATCGGCTTGGACGCCCTGTAGACAGGAATCGTGGTGGTAGAGCCGTCGGGATGTTGGTGGCGTCATCGGTATCGTGTGTTGGGTATAGTGTTCTAGATGTCGTTGTAGCGCCATTTGTGAATTGGCGGCTCTTGAGGTTTAGAGAGCTTCCTTTGCGAAATTGTTCCCACGCTCAAGTGGGGCCACCCCTGCTTATGACGTTTGATACTTTGAAACTTTGCTATTCAAGTTGGCATCAATTTCAGAAAAAGTATTGAACCTTTTTTCTTTTAGTTAAGCTACTTTTTTTGAAGCCTTTTTTAAATATATTTATTACTCCTTTTTCTTATTCATCTTTCTAGTACCACTTCATGAAGATAATCCCGCACATTTTGCCTAAAATGTGGGTGGCACCACGTTAGATGGAGTAAAACAGCATTCTTTCTGCTAAGGGTAATTCATCAATAAATAACTCAAGTTCGTTTCTCAATAATTGCAAATAAGTTTCTCCATTTAAATTTTGATCTATCCAGGTAGGTTGGGTTTGGTTAGGTACCCATACAAATAAACATTTGGATATACAGAAAAATGTTTGTATATTTTTTTGTGAATTTTTGGTATTTTTGACCTGTTCTTTAAGGTTAGGAAGTAACGGTGATGCCATACTTACTTCTAAGTATACGAGTGATCCGTAGCTCAGTTCTGAACCCGGTTTCGGTTCGCATGAAGAAAAATAAAATGTCATACATTTATCACGTTGAACGTACCTACAGACTATTATTTTCTGTATGGCTGTGGTAAACACACAAAAAATAATTGCTGTAACTTGGGAGCTACATCTTTTCAAAAGCAAACATGTTTGACTTTCCGATTTACAAAGTCGATAATTAAAAAATTACAATCCTAAGTTATACCGCCGGTGTGTACAAAGGGCACGGACCTAATCAACGCGAGCTTATGACTCGGGTTTACTGGGAATTCCTCGTTCATTAGGAACAATTGCAAGCCTCAATCCCTAGCACGAAGTGGGTTCAGCTGGTTACCCGGGCCGCTCGGCCATGGAGGAAATACTGCAGAAAAAAATGGTATTTTCATTTAAAACAAATTAAAATATTGGACATTTTTTAATATAAAGTTTTCAACACATTTTACACAGCATACAGCAAACAAGTTTTTAACATACTGGTAGTTATTTATGATATCGCATTCACTTTGGTCTGTTTGAGCAGGGGACGTTCACAAATAATTCTTCGTTTTATCCATTGAAAAATTAAAATTTCAAAAACTATTAATTTTAAGTTCATTATTTTTGTTAATCTAATCGAATTGAATTTTGCGATGTTTATAGTTCCAATTGATTTTGTTTTACTACGAAATCGATGCTTAATTCTTTAAATCAGGGTTTCAAATGCCTGAGGAATGTATCATAAGCCGAATAATAAAATAATTACCAAATTTATTCCAAAAATTTAAATAATCCTCTACCTTAATTAATGTATAATTGCAAATTGTTACAATAATAAAAAATGTTAAATAAAACACTGTATCACTTAAACGACAATTGGATTTTGTCTTTTGTATATATAATTTATAATAATTTAAACACATTATTATTATGAGGCACTGGCAGTTTATTTGCGGATTAGTGACTAATCGAAAATAACCTCTTGACTATTTCGCATTTAGTGAATCCAAATTATGCAAAAAAAGTTTTATATAAATATATGGTACTGGATTTTCCGCCAGAAGTTAACAAATCTAAATTTAAGTTCTAACCCCAGTAATGTAATATTTATTGTGTCTGTGTTTGAATAATAAGTCGAACAAAATTAACCAAGTACACTTATTATATCTTCTGGTTTATCGTATTGAGTATTCTGCTAATTATTCTGGTCCTCTACTTTCAGTAGTTGTTATACTTTACTTTTTTTATTTGACCTTTCGTAATATGTCTCTTGAGGCGTTTAAAGTCCATAAAATAAAGCATATGATATTGTATTTTTATTTATCCTGGAAATAACACCACATAAACTTGAAAGTCTGTATATTTCAAAAAGTCCAAACGTTTCAAGGTCTACATCAGACCCCATTCTCAATGTTATTAACACAAACGAAGAAGAAATTAAAAATTAAAAGGATTTGTGGTGACAAATTTCGTCATTACATACAACAAATTCTACACATTAATGTTGGCTCAAAAGAAAACAGTGACAAACAGATTATTACAAAACAGGGAAAACCTTCTCACCTGTAAATTTGATATATACAGGGTAGCACTAAAAATTCTAAAGATCATGTGAAATAACTAAAGCTTTAAAATTTCATCTGGCGTTCCTAGGTACGACTTTGTTTTAAGATAGTACATTCGCCAGTAACGAGATCAAAGAAATTCTGATGTGCCAGAGATCTCATTAAAGTCATAAGAGAAAACTTAGGAAAAAACCTTATCAACTATCCCAATATTGTTCAAAAGGATATTACCTCCTTATTCACAAAATTTCGGACTACCTTGAATTCTATTCATAAGTAGAGTTTGCTTTCTTTTAATAAAATTAAAGCAGACTTTTTCAGCTTTCGTTTTGTGTTGTGTTCTTCTTTGTGTAATATGGTTGAATTTTGAAATTGTATGTTATGACCAAGGTTTTCCAAGTATGTTCACAAATTTTTGACTTTTCGAATTGTCGTTTCTTCTATATTTTGTGTACATTTATTCAAACATTTATAGGTCTTAGATGTTTCTCCAATATAAAATTTGTTACATTCTCAAGGAATCTTATAAATGCAATTTTTTGAGTTTTGTGATACGTTATTTAGTTTAGTATTTGATAAAATTGATTTAAGTGCATTTCTTGATTTGAAAATTGTTTTAATATCAAATATTTTCAGTCTATTCTGAAAAACCCTCTGTATGTATGGTTGTTGTAGTAATGTGGTTATGAAGGGTATTAGCATTGTTTGGAGTAGCTTGGTGTTGAATATTAGTGATTGTTTCGTGTCCTCAGAAATTTCTTCAACACCAGTCTATAGCCAACTTAACCGGGAACCTTAAAGAAAAAGTACCTATCAAGGATCAAGGAGTTTACGAAATTCTATGTCGCTTTTGCCCACAAAGCTACATCGGCCGTACAAATAGGCGTGTCAACCATAGCGGGTATATGACATTTTTGTCAGTTCGCAAAAAGATCCGACTTCAGCTCTCGCGCATATTAAATTTATCCAAACAGGACACTCTATCAACTTCGAGGACAGTTGGTTTTTGCTCTATCATATAAAGATTTAATGATGCCTTTTTGATGGGTATCTTGGGTGATTAGAGTTAAAATTGAGATATCACAACACAGCCTGTGAGTCGCAGAGCTTTCTGTTAGCTTACCTAGTGACTCAGTAAGATTGAGGCGAGTTCGGACTGATTCTTTGTTATAAAGATGTCTAAGCAAAGGTAGTCTGAGTATATTTTGTTCAATTTCTTAATGTGAATTCTATAGTATGGTTCATTGTTATATGATGTCGTTTAATAATTCATGTAAGTCTTTAATAGTGAATATCGCCGACATATTGCCACCAAACTAAACGTTTAGTTAAATTATTGAAATGCAGAATCAAACCTGATTGATTTCGTGTATGCTTATCAAGTTTTATATAATACAGGAATTTGTCTCTCCATGATTATTGAAAATGAAATTTTACACTGAAGCTACCCAGTTATTCCAAGTTCTCAGCGTTTAGACAATCTTGTCGTTAACGATCTTTAAAAAATGCTTCAATTTCATAAGGACATATCTTATTAGGCATGAAAACGTTATGAAAATCTATCCAAGAAAATTAAATTAATGTTAAATCATCACCTTTTGATGTTAAGAGTTGAAATTTTATATTTTCTATACACCATATATGTTTTACGAATTCATTCACATATTACATTTATCCCAAACACAATGACTTAACATCATGTTGATCTATTGCTTGATAAGTACTATTGTATCTCGTTACGCATAATTAGTGATGAAATTTTGAATACTCACACTGCTTATCAAAACATGGTTCAAGACATATCCTTTTGTTTGCATTACGTGAGTTATTTCCTAAAACACGTATAGTGTATAAGGTATAGACTAAAAATTGCACTAATTCACGTACATATTAAACTAAACATTTATTTAGCATTTCAAATTTATTCCAAAATTTTAACAGATTGATCTTGACTATTTAGCGCATCCTAGATTGATGGCTTCGCACTAGACATATTACACTTATTCATTCAATAGTCTACGAGGTTCAATATGGCAAATGATTATGAGACAAAAGTACAATTGGATACTACTTTGAGTCTAACTAAAATTAAGTATAGATTTTTTCAAACTCTCAAAAACCGACTTAAATGGGTTCAGAGTACTCTGAAACAACCAAGATGGTTACATAATACCTAAAATAAAACAAAAAAATTCTAACAAAATAAAACACTATCCAAAGACAGTAAAATAAGTTTTTAAATAATTTTTTTTAAAAAATGATATGTTAAGCGGTTTTATTTAAAATCAGTATTGTCCAGTACTTTAATAATGTTGAATTTAAACGGTTTTAAAAATTAAGACAATATTTATGTTAATAATGTACTAAAAGCTAAAAAATAATTCGGTTGGTCCTAAGTAGCACTCATCACACCACTCTCCTCATCAAATAGGGCATTAATCAGACAAAAAATAAAATCGCTGGGCGCGTGGAATTTCTATCAAGTCAACCGCTATATCTTTATAAATGCTATTTACTTACATATTTCCTCAGGTTACGTTAGGCCCAACGACTCTATTTTTTTGTCTGATTAATCGCCTATATTGATCAGGAGAGTGGTGTGATGAGTGGCACCTACAGTACATTATTAACATCAATATTGTCTTTTATTGTATTGTATTGTATTTTAAATAAAACTCTTTAACTTAAAAATCTTTTAAAATAATTAGGTTAATATAGTTTTATAACTTCTAGATTGCACCGACTTGAAATTGTTACTTGCTTTAATTTAATAATTTTTCTGTTATTCATATGCTCTGTGCACACTAATTTATTTCCATATTGTAAGGTCATTCGAATGGATGTCTTGCCCAGTACTACATACAGCATTATGAATATTATGTCGCTCAAAAAAATCAAATTAGTATAAGGATTAACAGATAATTACAGCTATCTCTTATAAAATAATGATAAACCGTAAGCAATCTCTTGTACCGTTAAAATAAATGCTATAAGAAACATCAACGTTTTTGAATGCAACTGCATATTCATACATATAACTTGTTTTAGCATCAGTAATAAGACTGCCTAAAGATAAATATTGGTTTCGGAGTATTTTTTTTGCCAAAAGGGAAGGTCAATGTACCGGGCCAGATAAAGACTCATGTTAAATAGGGGTGTCATAAAAATGTAAACTAAATAAATTGTTGATGATTAAGAACATTATTTACGAAAAAACTGATGCTATGAACAAAAGGGAATTTTAAAAATTATAATTTACACAAATAAATTAAAACATCCCTATTATTAACACTTCTTACACACCAGTATTTTTATAAAGGGTATAACTTAATCAAAAATACAGTAACTGTGGAAAGAGGTGAGAAAAATCGGGCGATAAACATGAAGATGCATTAGTAATGTTTATAGTAATTGAAGCACAACGCGTTAGAGATGATGTAATTTTTATTTTTGAAAATTTGTATTAGTTGGAAGACAGATGTAATAAATTCTTAAGGGTGAGAAACTAGAATTTGTTATCATCATTTGTAGTGATCCCACATTCCGCCAGATACACAGTTCAAGTTTGGTGGATCAACATCTACTTTTCTATATACAGTGAATTTTTAAATTAAATAAAGAAACTATATATATTATAATAAATTGTATACCTTTCCCAGTATTTATGGCGTTTTCGAGGTAATATCAATTGAATATTGCACTGCAGATCATTGCATTCCACCTCGAAAACAACACCATGACTAGAGCTGTTTTCTATAGAAATGTATTTCTAAGCAAGATGTTTAATACATGTTTCTATCTGAGCCATGTCGGAAAGTTCTAGAAAATTTTTTATCATCAAATTAATGTTGAAAATTTGATTTTTGATGCTTTTCTTAATAGAAGTTAATTTTGGAAAAAGCTAAAACTTTCTCGAAAAAATGGATAATTTTCGGAAATATGTGTAATTTATATTTTTGAACAAAAACTTAATTCTAGAAACAGGATAAATATTTCATTGTAGTTAATTAATTAGTAGGTTAAAAAAACTATAAATTGTAAGAGCTGTCAAATCTGAAATAACACATGCAAATCTTTTTTTTATCATTTCCAAAGGCTATTGGGGTATTTTTATAATTTTGGACTGCTTTACAATGTTTTTTTTTATTTCACACATAAGGTTTTTATAAACAAATTTCATCCCTGCCATCAATTTTGATTTCCCAGACCTATACTAAGCTCTTAGGCTTCCGAGCCCTGATGAAACCCGGAAAGGCCGAAAGCAACCAAAATGGTATTCTATTGTAACATAAGTTAAGGTGAATCTTGAAACCCACTTTAGTGCCCATTTGACTAAAGCAAATATGTAATTCTTCTTCTAGGATTTCACATTTCTCCGCAAGTTCACGTTAGAGTTGACCCATTAGAAACACAAATGCAAAAGCCTTATGGAGAATAACTAAAAGCAAAAGTATTCTTTGGTTAGAAAACTTTTGGTTTTTTTTGTGCTCATTTGGACATCCCTTCAGGCAGGGTCCGGGGATGCTCTTTTTTTTAGAACATGGATATAAATAGAGTAAATCTTCTGAATCAAAATAAAATTTAAAAAAATTCACATGTTTTCCTTAAATTCCCGTTTTCCGAGAAAATTTAAGAATTTTCGAAAATCGCCTAGTATCTTCGTCGTAGAAGACTTGATTCTAAACATGTTTCGATAAGAAATATTTTCTCTGTAACCTATAGAAAAAAAGTTACAGAGGATAAACAGCAAAAATTTTGTTTTTTTTAACCTTTATTTGTCTATAAACAATTTGCCGCAACTATTTGTCGTGGCAAATTGTCAAGAACCCATTTTTGAAAATGACAATTCTAGTCCTCATTCTGCAAAAAATCGTTTAAATTAATGAAATCTGCCTGGAGTAAGAACATAGGTAGGTATTTAAGTTGGGTGTGAATACTAAAAAAAATACACAATAATTATTGTTAATAGAGAATGGAAAGTTGTTATTACTGTGTTCTTAGCTTCGAATTTTAAATACAGATTTCATTGAAAATTCTTACAGGTAATGTTCTTACAAAAAAATATAAATAAATTGTCTGCTGCAGCTAGACGAAATGCACAATTATTGTATTCAAATCAAGTTGTATTCGAGTACAAGTTTTTGTCTGTGTGCTAATCATTCGAAAAATTCTAGTATTCGAGATACAAGATTTTTTTCTGATTAATTAAATAAAACTAGTTACAATTTCAGATAATTAGATACAGATTTTTCTTCAAATACAAGAGATAGACCTACTTTCGAACTTTGTAAATCGCTAATGAGAATTATTTAAAGTAGAAAATTTAGGTGAAAATACTAATACAGAAATTAGTGGAATATAACTTGCTCACATTCGATATTTAATTGTCTAGAACAATGGGCAATCATGTTTGACTCGGTTAATGCAGGTCTCTACTACCACAACAAAAGTTTATTTAACAGTATCTATAATAATTATCATCCAAAATGAAGATTACTTTTATGTTTTTTTTTGAGCAATAACACCCAAAAAAAAACAAAATTATTCAAGAATATGCAACAAACAACGTTTAGAAGACAAAATGAAGACATTGAACCGACTTCAATCAACAAGTACCTCGAGAAGACACTGTAGATACCAATATTTGGACGTTTGCGTTGGAAGGAGTATTCAAGCAACTTAATTGGTCAGATATAGCCACAGATACCAGCTGAAAACTTTTCAGTCACTTGAGGTTTGCTGGTGAGTTGTACTATGTGAAGATATCGAAAATGATCTAATATTAACGATGAATCTGCAAAAAACGGATATTTTGTGCCCGCAAAGTGTAATTGTTACAATAAACAACACACCATATATACTACCTGTAATTTCTGAATGATTGGATATTCTTTCCTCACATCGATTTCTGAAAAATATCTAAACTCAAAGTGTAGCAGGGACATTTTGTGGAAATTACCCAGAAGACTAATTGCTTTCTTATAGATAAATTCTCTCGCAGGATTAACTGAGAGAACGCAAATCTATGAATTTTTCAACTAATTTTTCGTTAGGAGACATAACTCTTTCTCAAAAATATCATTTGAAGACGAAATTACATTTGCTCCATTATATAAAGATTTAATCACTCCTTTTTTAAGTTTAAGGAATGAATTGGATAGAAATTTAAATCAACTCCATTATTACTATCAGAAATGGAAGTTTTTTTCCCTTACTATTTTCATGAATAAATTAAATTGCTGATTTTTTCTTATTAATGTAGTGAAAAAAGAAGTATAAATCGTCCATGCTATGTTCCCATACTGAAAAAAATGCTAGCATAGCACCAAAATACCTTAGGTTTTTTAATGGAATTAAAGATAAATGTTTCTGAAAAATATTTCTTAAGAAAACTTAAAAATAATCAAGAACATACCACAAATAATATTTAGAAGACAATTTCATAAATATGTTACTTATTATATTTGTCAAAGACGAACCCAAAGCCATGTGAAGATCCTGTTTATAGAAATCTTCTTGATATTGAAAATATGTAGTTTTCATCCAAAGTTCTTATTGTATTAACATATAATTTTGTTTCGAGAATAGTATAATTTCTATTGATTTATCTATTAGGTACATTGCTGAATAAACTCAAAATTTCCAAACTAATATTTCATGGTTACTTATCGGTGTTATTTTTAATATTAATAAGATCTCTTCTGTATTTGTTAGTGTGGTAGAGTTTAATTTATATATGGTTGGTAAGGAATGTTGGTGATTTGTTTGACAAAAAACAGTATAGCAGGCTAAGAACTATTATTGTTGACAATAACAACAATGGGAGTTGAAATGAAATCTAGCTGAACATGTGACAAGAACAAAAGATAATAGGTGGAATACAAAACCATATTATGGAGACCTTGCATGGGAAGTAGGCCTGGAGGAAGACCAAGCACTTATTGGAATAAGGAGATTAAATTGTTTGCGAGACTAAATGGGATAAAAAAAGCTCAACAACTAGACACTGAGTGAATAAAAAGAAATAATGCTTTAGACTTAGTTAAAGACATTTCCTTCTTTTGTTTTGGTATGTATATAGTTGGTGTCGCCTTAGACAAATCAAGAGTAAGTTTAAATCAATGTATTATTTTTAACTTTAGCATATTATAATGGACAAGAGGCGGCAGTAGTATTGCTTTACTCTTTGCATGGCAAAGTCTTGCTTATGACATATCACCAATTTGTAACTGGTACATTACTAAGGAATCTTGAAGGGGGAGGCATAAAGTCGAGCAGTGTTGTAATATCAAATTTTTGTGAAGCTGGACGAAACCATTAGTTTGATATGAAAATTTAGAAGGCCCTTTTTAGCAGACCGCGATCAACTGATGTTTGTGCTAGAAGAATCAAGAAAGATGTTATTCCATAGTCTAAATAAAGCTTTAAACGAATCAAGTTTTTATATGAAGAAAATTGATTACTGACAGAAGTAGAAGTAAAAATATTTCTAAATCTAATGAGAAAACAAGTTTTCATTGTTATGCATCACATATTGTGAAATATGTAACTATTCAGACATTTCAACGAATTAACTTATTATTATGTTTCCTTATCAAGCGTTTCAGTCGCAGATTCCGGCATGCTTATTCACCAAATTTCTTCACAGAATCAATTGATGTTCGCAGAATTAAATCTGCTACCTCCAATTTCGCACATAGTGACATAACGGTGGCGTCGTGTTGACCATTTGAAAGCACTGATACAGAATTAATTAACCTCCATATCCGCCTCTATAAATAGCATTAATTTCTCCTAAATTTGTTGGTTGCTGTTATAAATTATTTAAATACATTAAAAAATGGAAGTGGTAACAGAAGAATGTAAGGAGAAAAACGCACTAGAAATATTTAAATTGGGAATAAAGAACAAAATTACTATGCGATGATAATTAGATGTTTTTAATAAAATACCTTTTATTATTTTATGTCAAGAAAAAATATTGGACAATAAAATTGCTGCAATTATTTCAGATCTAACGTTGTACACTGGAAACTGTTTTGAAAAGTGAGTCGATTAATAATATGAATCAAATGTACAAAGTAGTTAAGAAGAACAACAAAGTAATCACTTATATGGCTGGGAACCAGTGGTAAGATAAAACACTATCTTTCCATAACAGCTACAACCAATTATACAAAATAAACAGAACTTCTTTCAAGTAAACAATATCAGTACCATCAATAGGTAGTATATATTACTTGAAAAACGAATGTCACTGAACACATGCTATGGATATTATGTTTGGCATATATATTCTAAAAATAATGGGAAAAAGTCTGGTGATTTTCATTTCTTGGCAGTAAAAATATTAGTCCCAAAAGTATAAAAACATTTATTAAACTGTGAATAAATCTTTTCACTACAAAAACCAGTGTAGTGTGATCTAAATCATTTGTCGTATACTGTGGTAACTTTATTTTTTTGTAGTAAAATATATTAGTGCTAAACAATAAAAACATTTAATAAATACTGTGTAAATAATTACATGTTTAATGCCTTTTTACGTCTAAAAGATTTGAATTCAAATAAGTAAAGCTCACTATTGATTTTTGTGGTAAAAATATATATTTTGTGTTTTTTATCACTAATATATTTTAGTAAAAAATAATTTGGTGAGGTGTGAGCTGGACTTGCATAATTAGGGTTCACTACCACCTTTGAGATTTGTTATAACGTAGGTATATCGTAATATATTTTTTTGAATTTTCAGTTTCAGACAAGAAGAAAATGAGTGGATCTTCATATATTTTCCTTAACATGTTTTAAACTATTCCTTTTAAATTTATAAAAAATATAAACTTTTATTTCTAATAACGAGCATTTTTCTTTGACTTGCTACGTGAGAGGCTAAATATTTATAAAAATATTTATGTAGTTTTCTTATTTGGCCCCAAAATAAGATTAGGATTTTCGTTTCAATTGGCCAATAAACTTTCAGTGAAGCCGTATAAAATCTAACTCAATTTTTGGATCAACAGTTTGGAAGATAAAGGGGAGATTGGTCAAATTTAAGACGTAAATTCTTAAATGTTTAAAGATATATATTTTAAATGCAAGTATAATATTGTTATATACTCCGTGGGTTCAATTAAAATTTAAAAACTAATATTCACTACCACTTTCTAGAACTTTTATTTACATCAAATATACACAACAGCTGATTCGAATATCACAATAATAATTCAACATAAGCTCTTCGCTGCACTAACTAACTGCTGCCATGATGGGCTGCTTCTTTTAAAATCAACATCGAAAACTCTTGTACAACCCATTATCAATTCTACAGCTGCCGAGCCATTTCGAGATCAATTTTTTTGTCCTAAAAGCGATCGATGTCGTACTGGAATGAAACCGGGGCCGGCTTAGAGAAATTTCGGTACAATATATTTGTATTTTCTATGACGATTCCTTTTGTGTTTTACTTTTCTTGTAAATCTTGAGTAAGGCCCTGTATTCTCAATTTTGTTCCAAAATTTAAGTTCAGTAGTTCGCAGATATAGGGGAGAATGGTTCGAATTTATTATATTTTTATAATAACTTTTAGTAAATTCTTTTAAAAATATTATAAAATATCCTTTTATTTCTCATATTGAGCCCTTTAAATCTGCAATTAAGGCTTAGAATTAATATTAAAGTATTGTCCTTATTTTCCCTGTAACGTTAAAGGGAGGCCGATAACTCTAATTTGTTTTAAGGTCTTACAGTTTTGGAAAAAAGGGGAGGTAATGAAATGAATAAATATTTTTGTTAATATCTTTTAAACAATTTATTTTAAAAATATAAAAAATATGTGTTTATACTCCTCATAATGAGACCATTTATTCGATTTATGCCTTTGAAGAAAGTTAATTTTTTTGTTTTCCGTGTGATCCTAAAATTTGCCCCCCCAAAATTAATATTAGTTTTTTTCTTCTTGTTTTTAAGTTTTAGTTCTTATAGTTTCGGAAATGTATGGGGGAAATGGGTAATATATTTTTTTATTTTTGTTAACATCTTTTCAAAAATTTATTTTAAAGATATGAAGACAACTACAGGTGTACACCTCATAAAGAGCCCTTTACTTGATAGGTTTGAAAAAAGATTATTTTTTATTTTACGTTTAATTCTATTATTTGTCACCCACAATTAGTATTAGGGTTTTCTCCTTATTGTGATCTTATAAGGGTTGCCGTATATTGAATGTACGGAAATGATGTGATATATCTATCGACCCACAGTTTCTACAGCATTTATACTCATATTATCCTAAGCTAGAATGAAAGAGTTAATACTGAATGCTATAACAACCTATTTTGTTGCTATGCCTATATAGAATATGTGCAAAATAGTAATCTTTGTAATCTCGTAAAGATGATGAGCCCCACTAAATAAAACTAAAGCATTCTGCTTAAGTAATTCTTTATAAAATATATTTTGCTGTTAATTCAAATATTTTAGAAAAATCAGATAACACGTTTACTTTAATGTAATTATTACGCCTTGCACCTTTGTTTATTTCTTTACCGCTAAAGTTTACGAAATGAAAATGGTTAAATGTAATTCCCCCTGTCAAACGTTTTTGTATACAAATATTTAGTTTATTTATCATTATTTATACTTAGGTTAGTGTGAGAAATGAGTTTCCTCAGCTTGTATTATATTTTAAGTTTATTGAAATTTTCTCTGTACAATGCCGATAATAATCTAGTTCAAAATGGTGTCAATTCTTGCTATTTGTAAAAATATAAGTCAAGGATTATTGATTGCGGAATGCGGAATAATTACTAACAAAAATTGTTACGAAATTTACCAAAGCCGACCCTGTTTCATTTCAGTACAACAACGATCGCTGGGATATAAAAAAAGCTAGAAGGTTCGGACGGGAGAAAAACTCTCGATCATAACTCGACAACTGTAAAATTGACACTGGATTATACTAGAGAATTCGACGCTGATTTTAAAAGGAGGACCCATCCTGGCAGCAGTTAGTTGGTGGAGCGAAGAGCTTATATGTAAAATTGTTGTTGTGATATTTGAATCAGCTGTTGTATATTGGATGTAAATAAAAGTTCTAGAAAAGTGAAAGTGAATATTAGTTTTATAATTTTAAATTGAACCCACGGACTATATAGCAATATAATATATATATATATATATATATATATATATATATATATATATATATACATATATATATATATATATATATATATATATATATATATATGTTCTGAGAGGCTTCCGCGGTCATTATTATCAACTAAGCTAGGTTCCGGGTGAAAACCGCGTCAGAATTTATTGAATACTCGACGTTTTCGACTCCTGCTTCAGTTACCTAGTGACTCTTGGGAGTAGGCAGATTGAGGCCCCGAGTTCGATCTAGACTCTGAAACTCTTTTTCACGTTTGTCTCTTGATAATGGCTCCAAAGCAGGAGTCGAAACGTCGAGTATTCAATAAATTCAGACGCGGTTCTCACCCGGAACCTAGCTTAGTTGCTATATATATGTTATATAAGTATTTAATAGACTATCTTAAATAATAAATTCTATATTATATTTTATAACATTGTAATTCATAACACATAACACCTTTTTTTCTCATAATGTAATATTATACTTTTCTTTCAAATTGTCACGTAGCAGATCTCATTTCACATTTTAATCTTTCATATTATATTACTTTCGTCTCGTATAGCTAAAATATGCTCATCTGCTGTTTTAACTTCACAGAATTTCTCTCCTTTTCATTGTTTAAGTTTATATAGAGTCAGCACATTATTTATTATAAATTGTTATTCACGACCTTCAGTCCGGCAGATGATTTCCTTTACTCATAGTGTTAATATTATTGTACTCAAGTTTATAAAGTATTAAAGTTTGTTAATTAATAAATATATTTTTTTAAAAAGTCAATTTGAAAAGAAGTGATATAAAAAGTGGCGCAGTCAGTAGGATTCCAGAACGTTACTAGAACCGGCGAACGAGCTTAACTGGTAGCGGCGGATCCTTATCCCTTGAAGGAAGAAAGAACCTCTCGAGACGTCCCAACTGTAACCATAGAACAAGGCAACTAACTACAACTGCAGAACACGGCAGCATCGATGTTCCGTTTAATGTGAGTACAAACAGGAATCATCTCGCAATTTATTTTTACCAATAATTTTGATGTTTTTTTTCTGTTCGGACGACCAAAAAACCCGAACCATATTTTTAACCATACCAATTTTATTTTTGTACCTTATATTTTTGAATTTCTCGATTTATTTTATTTTATTTTTACCATATTTTGTGTGCAAACAGTGCACACTAACTATTTTCCTCCATTCTGTTTTATTGTTTTTGTAACGATTTGAACAATTTATTGCACTTTAACCGATTTATACATTTATTTTGAACAAATTTTATTTTTGATTAGTTTTCAAAACTTTTTCAATTCTCCCATTTAATAAATTTAAGAATGGCACAACAATCTCCCAGAGACGGCTCTGAACCCGAGCCCTATCGGCTATCCGAAATATTCTCTATCGTCCCAGAGTTCGAAGGAGACCAGATCTCCTTGGGAACATTTATTAATGCGTGCGACTGTGCTTACAACATGTCGACGGGCGATCAAAGATACCTTTTACTTATCCATATCAAAAATAAATTAAAAGGCAGAGCGGCCCAACTAATAAATTCGCGTAGCCCCGCGTCTTATTTAGAATTAAAACAACTCTTGAATCTTCATTTCGGAGATTCCAGGGATTTGACGTCCCTGATACAAGATCTACAACGCCTTCAGCAACTATCCAACGAGTCACCACTTACTTTCTACAACCGGCTACAAGTTCTAACAGCAAAAATGCACGCAAATATTCAAAAGGCATCCAATTTAAACGCAGACCAAAAGGTCGCACAAACAAGTCTAATAGACACTATGGCGCTTAACACCCTTCTAACCGGGTTAGAACCACGTCTTGGACAAATCATCCGTGCCGGTAACCCTAAAGACCTTTAGAAGCCAATGTAAGAATCAGACGCGAACTCCAGTTATCGTACTTTGAGAATCAGAAAACTACAAAACAAATTCCCCCGAGGCCCAACCAATCGTTCCGAAGGCCTAATCCTCCAAACAGTAAGTGCTCATCTTGCGGTAGATTCGGACACATCACCTCCGAATTTCGTTCCCAAAATTACCAAGCACCCGTTTACAATAACAATAACGGTAACAACAATTACATGAGACCAAACCCTTTCGCTAATAACGGTTCCCAAAATCAGCCTCCACAGTTTCGGCAAAATCAACCTCCACAATTTCGGCAAAATCAGACCCCACAATTTCGGCAGAATCAGCCAACTTTTAGGCAAAATCAGTCACCTTTTAGACCAAATCAATATCCTCCTAATCAGTCAAGACAATTCCAACAAAATATGCAACAACCTCGTCAGTCAGTGATTCAAAAGAACCCTAATTTCCACCAGAATCCAAACAGGGCACATCATTTAAGTTGCACAAATTCTTTCGATAATGACAACGATTATTATACAGCTAATAATCACCCATATGAGGATTATCATACAGCTGATAATCAAAGAAATTATGACTATTATACAGATAATAGTTATTCATACGACACAGGAAATAATAGTTATCATACTGCTGATAACTTCGGCGAACAAACTGATGATTTAGACCCACTAGAAAATCAAAACTATCAGGATTTTCTTTCTCTCCCAAATCCAGTTCATCCACCGGACATAACAACCAACATCACATCACAAATACAAACAATGAATTTAGACGACATGAATCCGAACGTAAACTTCCCGGAACAAACGTTCCTGTAACTACCCTTCACACTGTCAACCCAAAAAACTTATACTACATAAACGACGCTACTGGTCAATACAAATTGCTTATAGATACAGGCGCAGGAATTTCAATTTTCAAAGAGCAAACTGTCAAAAACTTTTCCCAAAGATTCCAAGAACATGTAATTATTCAGGGCATCACTGATCAAAAAATTTCAATTTCCAGTCAACCCTTGTACCATTTGCTCCTGGTAACCCCCACAAGGTTTTTATTTGTAATCTTAACATCGACTTTGATGGCATCTTAGGTTTAGATTTTTTGGAACATTACGAATGCGTAATAGACTTAAAATCTAAGCAACTTAGAACAAATTTTAAAGATATCGCCCTTCACAAGGTCCCTACCTTGCCTTCTTCAGATATCGCATCTCCAACAATTCCCAACACACAAAAACCAATAATTTTCCGAACTATATTTCTATAGAACCCCGCACCGAAAAAGTATGTAAACTGCGATGTCACCTTGCTGATACCGACGCTGTTCTACATACTATAGAAAAAGAAAAAGTCAGACTACCCAATTCCTTGGTATATGTAAACCAAAATGGCGAATTCCTCACTTCAGTTATAAACGCCAACGCCATCCTAAAAACAATTAATTTCGACAACTTCACTATAGAACCCCTTACTCAAAACACAACCCTGCTTCAATTTTAACAACTCTTATGACTCTGAACCAATTGACAGAAACTTATTAATTCGACAACAACTCAGGACAGATCACTTAAACGTTGAAGAAGAAGATATGATTACGAGCCTTTGTCTAGACTTTCAAGACATATTTTTCTTAGAAGGCGACGCATTATCTTTTACGAACGAAATCAAACATTCGATCGAGACAAATAACTCCAGACCCATCTATACCAAATCTTATCGGTACCCGCAGGTCCATAAAGAAGAGGTTAAAGAACAGGTCAGTAAAATGCTTGATCAAGGCATTATTCGTCATTCTATTTCCCCTTGGTCTTCCCCAGTTTGGGTTGTTCCCAAAAAATTAGACGCCTCAGGCAAACAAAAATGGCGTGTCGTCATTGACTACAGGAAACTGAATGAAGTCACAGTCGACGACAAATACCCCTTGCCAAACATCTCCGATCTTTTAGATCAACTTGGCAAATGCCAATATTTCTCGACGTTAGATCTCGCTTCCGGTTTTCATCAGATAGAGATCGATTATAAAGACATTCCCAAGACAGCATTTTCAGTCGAAAACGGCCATTACGAGTTTGTTCGTATGCCGTTCGGTTTAAAGAACGCCCCGTCCACATTCCAACGTGTCATGGACAATATCCTCCTTGGAATACAAAATAAACGTTGTCTAGTATACATGGACGACATCATTGTATACTCCCCAACGATCCACGAACACATTTCCCGGTTGACCGAAGTCTTCAAACGTCTTCGCACATCAAATCTTAAGATTCAACCCGACAAATGTGAATTCTTAAGAAAAGAAGTAGCGTATCTTGGTCATCTAATTACGCAACAAGGTGTAAAACCAAACCCCGAAAAAATCAGTTGTATCCAAAACTTCCCAGAGCCAAAGAACCCGAAAGATATCAAATCCTTCTTAGGATTGGCCGGATACTATAGAAGATTTATTCCCAATTTCGCTAAAGTGTCCAAACCTCTAACAAAACTGCTTCAAAAGGACACTAAATTCTTCTTTGATTCCGATTGTAAGGCAGCATTCAATGATTTTAAGAAAGCTCTCATCTCAGACCCCATCCTTATCTACCCAAATTTTGAAGAACCTTTTCTTCTCACCACAGACGCCAGCGCTTTCGCGATTGGTGCAGTCCTTTCACAAGGCCCAATTGGAAAAGACCTTCCGATTGCTTATGCCTCCCGCACTTTGTGTGCCGCCGAAACCAGATATTCGACCATTGAAAGGGAATTGCTTGCCATTGTGTGGGCAGTCAAAGCCTTCCGTCCTTATTTATTTGGTCGTAAGTTTACTTTAATTACCGATCACCGCCCGCTTACGTGGCTTTTCTCGATCAAGGATCCAGGCAGTAGACTTGCCAGATGGCGACTGAAGCTGGAAGAGTACAATTATAAAATTGAACATAAACCAGGCAAGATAAACAGAAACGCCGATGCTCTCTCGCGAATTAAAGTCAACCACTTCCAACAAATCGCGAATTTTCAGTCAAAAATCCATGCCTTCAATGACACCGACTCAGAAGACGAACCCGAACCAGAACCTGAACTTACTGACGAACACCTTACTAACGAATTTAATAAATTTGTTGACTTATATAAAACAAGATCAATAATTGACTATTCAAAGATCGAAACTACTAATTCCCAACTTCTGGACAAATCCCATAAACAAATTATTTCATTTTTCTGGCAAAACAAGTTAACTGATCTACACGAACGAATCATGGACGATATTTTCGAAGAAGATATCACATTCCAAACCAATTCCATCAACACCTTCGCAAGTAAATCAGTTAAAGACCGAAAATACTTTATAATCCCCTTGCCATTTGATCCTGAAATAGTCGTACAATTTCTGTTCTACATTATTTACAAATCGCGAGATAAATTCGATCTTGAAACCACATATTACGTCGAAAACAACTTAGAACTCCCAATCCTTGAAACTTTTTCTTATGTCTTTGCAGACAAAGACATTAAATTAAAAATATGCCAAAACGTCATAATCACACCCTCAGAGGATGAAATACCTCAGATTTTAGAACACTACCATCAAGGCAAAAACAATTTGCATCGCGGAATTAATGAAACAGTAAGGCGAATAAAAGAGAAGTATAACTGGACCGGTTTGACAAAAAACGTTGAAAATTTCATCAAGTCATGCGAAATTTGTCAAAAAGTCAAAATATGCCGAAAAAACTTGAGTTCCCCTCTAGTCATCACAGAAACGCCGAAAACACCTTTCGAGCGAGTCAATATCGATATCTTTGAATATCCCACTCGAAATTATGCTCTAACAATTAGAGACGAGTTAACAAAATTTACACAGGCGTATCCTATAAAGGATAAAACGGGAAAAACTGTTGTTAACACGCTCATCCTTTATTTTCAACACTACGGCACCCCGTTGAGAATTCACTGTGACTACGGTCGTGAGTTCGATAACGTATTAGTAAAAGACCTCTGTGACCTCTACGAAATAAAGTTAACCTTCTCTAGTGTAAGTCATCCACAATCAAACGGTTCCCTTGAACGCTTCCATGCGACGCTATCGGAAATGATCCGGGCAAATATCGCCGAAAATCCAAACGAACACCCGTTTAATGTTCTGCCATACGCAGTCATATGCTATAACAACACAAAAAATAAGACTCATGGTTTCACTCCTTATGAGTTGATTTTTGGTCACACGTCGAGTAGACCACCGGAAACGCTTTACAACCAAAAGAACCTCATTTCCAAGTACGTAAGAGATCTTAATAACCGTATGGAATACTTTTACAAATTAGCGCGAGCCAAAACTGAACAACAAAAGGAAAAAGCCAAAGCACGTTTCGACCAACACGTACCCGAAAATCGACCCACTTATAACATAGGCGATAAGGTATATTTAAAAGAATCCCAAATTTCAAGTAAGTCACAAAACAAATTTAATGGACCTTTCCAGATTACTGAACTTTTCCAAAATTCTGCAACTCTTCTAAACCCCGAAACGAATCAATCTACAAAAGTAAATTTTGACAGATTGAAACCGTATTTTGAATAGAAATTACTTTATTTCAGACTACTTGGACTCTTCACAATCGTGACGTCCCAATTTTCAATAACTCCTATAAACAACACAGTAGGACTCTTCTTTCATGAAGAAGGAACTGTCAAAATATCAAACGATAAATGGACCCTACTTGTCTACAAAGATCTTCACCCTTTCGTTGACGCAATTGCCAACAATGACAACATTTTGAACACTTTAATTGATACTATCCACTCAAACTTAACTACCCGTATGACAGTATTTAAACCTCAAGTACAAACTCATATTAGCCTCCTAAAACAAATATCTGACACAGTAAACTTAAAATATCAAGAGATATTCGCAGACACTAAACTTTACAACTCCAAGAGGCAGAAACGAGGACTTATTAATGGTATAGGAACAATTTGGAAATCAATAACTGGAACTTTAGACGCTAGTGATGGTGAATACTGACTGTATCAACAAGATAACACATGACGAACAGCAAATTGAAAATTTACTAAAGAACCAAATTTCAGTAACGACTTCTGTAATCAAAAACTTCAACGCAACAGTTCAGAAACTTCAAATAGACGAAGAAACGTTTAATAAGGACATTGCCAAAATCAAACAATCTATCATGTACATTTCAGACGATCTTGCATTTTTCGAAGCATTAGTCAAAACATTAGATCTATGCGAATCATTAATGGAAAGCTATGTCTTTATCCAAGACGCCCTAAATGATGTATTGTCAGCAATATCTTTCGCTCGTATTAAAATGTTACACAGTTCAATAATAAACCCCGCCGATTTAGTCGAATCTCTTCAACTTGTTTCTCAATCTTTGCATAAAAATAATTTACCTTTATCAATTTACGCCCATAATATTGCACAATATATTGACATTATAGAGTTAGAAGCATTTCAGTTAGATACAAAAATAATTTTCGTTTTGAAAATCCCTTTAGTGAATCCTGAAACTTTTATCCTTTATCGTTTATACCCAATCCCCATTCTGGACGACCGAACAGGATTCCATCATATTTTACCAACCATAACTAAATATATCGCGAAGAATGATGATTCATTGTTGTATACCACATTTCGGAACTTGGACAACTGCAAACCCTTAAGCCGAGTTCAGTGGATATGTTCAGATGTTCTTCCGTATCCTATTGACAGCGATTCCATCTGTGAGGCCCAGCTTTTGAAACAGTGTAGCGGCAACAACGTTGTAACCAAAACCATTGCAACCAATTCAATCCTCCAATTGCAATCAGACTGCAATGCATTCATCGGCAATACTCGAATCCATTCAAAAAGGTTAATTGATGATTCCCAAAATATTACATACAAAAGCCATCCAGTTCAAATACCCTACAACTGCTGTGAATCCATCCCACCAAAGAAGTACGTTCCAGATCTGAAACCCCTCAGATTAAACAAGATCGACGCCGACGACCTCAACATAGCGCAACACAAGCTCAACCAATATTCCGATGAATTAGACAAATTAATAAACCAGCCGTTTATTAAAAAACATACATCTTGGTTCACAATTCTAACCATTACTTCCATCATCGCATTAATACTTTTGTACATTCTCTACAAGTGCAAAAGCAGAAGAAAGTCCAGACTACTAGCCATAGCCACCACAAGTGATGACCCGCCATCACCTCCACCAATGCGAAGTCGAAGCGAAACCAGACGCTTCAGATTCTTCCCCAGAAGACGCCCAAGCCTCCAACTCCAGGAACCCATAGAACAAGATGAACTCAAACCAATGGTCTGAAAAGTTGAAGCATAGCATCAACTTTTTCGGGATAAATGGAGTTGTTATATAGAAATTTAATAGACTCTTTAAAATAATAAATTCTATATTATATTTTATAACATTGTAATTCATAACACATAACACCTCTTTTTCTCATAATGTAATATTATACTTTTCTTTCAAATTGTCACGTAGCAGATCTCATTTCACATTTTAATCTTTCATATTATATTACTTTCGTCTCGTATAGCTAAAATATGCTCATCTGCTGTTTTAACTTCACAGAATTTCTCTCCTTTTCATTGTTTAAGTTTATATAGAGTCAGCACATTATTTATTATAAATTGTTATTCACGACCTTCAGTCCGGCAGATGATTTCCTTTACTCATAGTGTTAATATTATTGTACTCAAGTTTATAAAGTATTAAAGTTTGTTAATTAATAAATATATTTTTTAAAAAGTCATTTTGAAAAGAAGTGATATAAAATATATATATATTTTATATCTTGTACATCACTTTTGAGTTTTTTTTTTTTTAAATATTTATTGAAATACAAAAATTAAAAATTTGAATAAAACATTAAATTGAAAATTAAAATGAACTAAATAAATGGTACAAGTATACTAACGGTAAATGACGAGCGTGGGACCGCGTCGCTCTGATTTATAACATTAAGAAAGCTGACTAAGTCGACGCGTTCTCACGTTTACATAATGAAGCAGGAAACTGGTCACCGAAATATGATACTTTGTATCTTACACATGCATGATATTTACGCCTAACAGCTCCCCTTTACCAAGAAAAGTTGATGCTGTAAGATCAACTTTTGGAATTTACTGGACGCTAGCTAGATAAGCAAAAAAAAATACAATTACGGAAATAAAATAAAAGTAAAATGAACATAATGATTAAGATTAAACAGGTTACATAAAAATACAAAAAAAAATATTAAACACAGAAAGTGAAATTATTCCATAGAAATGTGTCAATAAAAGTTCTCACTTCTATAGGTCTGGATGTTCTGGTTCCTCTCCGATGTGGAGCCTCAGTTTTGGTATCATCCTGGAGAACGGTTTTGTCATGGTTCTCAGACTCTCTGGATTAGAGTTGTCGTTTTTCGGAGGTCTCTTAACGTGCCTTATGATTTTCAATGAGCTGTATACAATAACAATTGTTACAATAATAATTATTGTAGCATATGTGAACCAGGAAATGTTTTATTAACAAAGGGTTGATTGATGAGATCGTCAAGATCCCTTGAATACTGCTCCAGCTTGTGGTTGACTATGGGTAGTTCTTCCATGTTTAAATCGTCCAGTTTAAGCGGTTTAAGATTCGGGATTGTAAGTTTCTTAGAATGAGAATTGTCTGAAATGTTCATGAATTTTTTCGGTTAGGATTGGATTTTTGTAATCCCAACAAAAGCATTACATTCCGTTTTAACCGAATGATGGAATTATTCGTTAGCACTAAAGTTTTGGCGTCAATTCCTGGACAATTAACCGTCACATGTGAGGGTTCCGATATGATTACAATCCACGCATTTGTTTCAAGTTTAACAAGTTTCGGGGACACTACGAATGTTTTTCAGGAGCTGCGCCTCACAGGGTGCATTTGAGTCTATGGGATACGCGTATAAATCGGAGTACAGTTTTCGGAGTGGAGTCAGCTGTTTGCAGGCACTCTAGTCCTTGATCGGTATGAACATAAGAGAATCATCATTTCCCCCAATATATTTTTGTGTGAATGAAAGAAAACCAGTTCTATCATCTAAAATTGGGATAGGATATAAGTGGTAGGCGGTGTAGAGTTGTTGCTTTACAAGAGGAATTTTCAAAATAAAGACTAAATCTGAATTAGTTTGAAACGCTTCTAATTCGATTACTTCCAAATATTGGGCAACACTTGAATATCTGACAGGTAACGGTAGATTGTTTTTGACAAGAGTTTGCGAAATTTCCTGTAGTGACTTTATCAAATGATCAGGTGTGATTATTGAGGAATGAATTATTTTTAAGCGAGCAAATGTTATGGAATTTAAAATATTATTGAGGTTATCCTCAAGAAATAAATAACTTGCCAATAATTTTTCGCAAAAATGGCTATTTGGTCGTTTAGAGTGTGTATTGCCAAATTGATTGCGTCGATGTTTTCGTTAAAGTTTGCTTCGTCAATTTGGAGTTTCTGAATGGTTTCATTGAAAGTTTTGATAAGTGGTTACGCTTATTTGATTTTTTAGAAGATTCTCTACTTGTAATTGTCCCTGGTTAAGTTTATTGATACTGTCTGTGAAGAATGCGCCATCGGTTGCGTCAAGGTTTCCAGTCATGGCTTTAAAGATAGTTCCTACACCGTTAATTAGATTGGGGGAAAATTTAAATGTTTTTATTTGTTTTGTCTAGTAGTTGGCAGTTGGGGAATTCAATTTTGCTGTAGTCAATTAAAGAAGTGGTTTTATAACGTTCTATAAAGGTTTTAAATTCTTCGGACATAGTTTCAAGAGATATTTAATTTTGTTCGTCTTCGGATTCGTCGTTTAGGGGTAGGACTTTGAAGGGTGTAAGTTTCGATTTTGACTGAAATGATGAACATTCGTCAAGATGGTTGATTTTAATCCGTGATAAAGCATCAGCGTCCTTATTAACTTTACCAGGCTTGAAAATAATTTCATAGTCGTATTCTTCTAGTTTGAGTCTCCATCGGGCAAGTCTACTACCGGGATCTTTTATAGAAAATAGCCAGGTTAACGGGCGATGATCGGTTAGTAGTAGGCACTTACGGCCATAGATTATCGGACAAAAATGCTTAACCTCCCAGACAATGGCTAAGAGCTCTCGCTCAATGGTGGAGTACCGAGTTTCGGCTTTACAAAGGGTCCTAGAAGCATATCCAATAGGTAAATCCTTACCTATTGGCCCTTGAGATAATACTGCGCCGATAGCGCTGGCGTCTGTAGTCAGTACAAACGGTTCGTCAAAATTTGGGTAAATGAGTATAGGGGTGAAAGTCAATGTTCGTTTTAATTCATTGAAGGATTTTTCACACTCTTCGTTAAAATTGAATGGTTGGTCTTTTTGTAATAGTTTTGTTAGTGGTTTGGAGATCTTTGCAAAGTTAGAAATGAACCTACGGTAGTAACCAGCAAGCCCTAAAAAGATTTTGTCTTTAGGGTTCTTAGGTTGTGGAAAGTTTAAAATACAGTCTACCTTTGATGGATTGGGCTTCACGCCGTCTTTAGTTATAAGATGTCCTAAGTAAGCGACCTCCTTGCGGAGAAATTCGCATTTGTCAGGCTGTATTTTAAGGTTAGCCTTTCTGAGTCTTTTAAAGACGTCTGTCAGTCGTGATAGATGTTCATGTATTGTAGGCGAGTAAATGATTATGTCATCCATGTAAACCAGACATCTTTCATTCTGGATTCCCATAAGAATATTATCCATCACCCTTTGAAAGGTAGAAGGAGCATTCTTCAATCCGAAGGGCATCCGGACGAACTCAAAATGTCCGTTTTTTGGGTCTATTTCTATCTGGTGGAAACCAGAGGCGAGGTCAAGAGTCGTAAAGTACTGGCATTTGCCTAGTTGGTCTAGTAGGTCTGAGATGTTCGGTAGAGGGTACTTGTCATTGACTGTAAGTTCGTTAAGTTTGCGGTAGTCTACTACAACAACTGTTTCCAGAGGCGTCTAATTTCTTTGGTACCACCCTGACGGGAGAGGACCAAGGCGAATTAGAGGGTCGTATAATAGCTTCGTCGAGTATTTTTGCTACCTGGGACTTAACTTCTTGTTTGTGAACTTGGGGATAACGGTAGGATTTTGTATAAACGGGTGTCGCGTTGTTAGTATCGATACTATGTTTTATTTCGTTTGTGAATGATAAATCATTGCCTTCGAGGTAGAATATGTCTGAAAAGTCAAGGCATAATTGCAAGATTAAGTCTGACTCTTCGTCGTTTAAATGTTCTAGTCGGAGTTGTTTAACGATTTCTTCTGGTCTGCCGGGTTCGTTATAGTTCAAAGGAGTATTTTGTGAGAGTGAATTCACAGAAAAGTTTTGTAATGGTTCGAGTTTTAAATTTGAAAAAATTACTATTTTAGGGATGGCATTCGCATTTAGAATGGAGGTTAGAAATTTACCTTGCTTGCAGTCTACTGTAACAACAGCATTAGGGAGGTGAACTTTTTCAATTTCCATACCTGTTAGAAGGCCTTCGGTGTTCTTAAGTTCGCAGCTAAGTTTGAAAATTTGTTCCGTAGGAGGTTCAATTGTAATGGTATTAATGGAAGTATAGGAAGGGTGACATTGTATAGATTCAGTGGCATTAATTGTGTCGTCTGTTACTTTATACAGCGGAAGTGTCTTAAAGTTGGTTATTAATTGTTTTTTGTCAAAGTCAATAATGCAGTTGTAGTGCTCTAGAAAGTCTAACAAACCGTCGAATTCTATGTCAAGGTTGGGGTTCTTTTATATTAAAAGGGACGAGAGTCGATTCATTTATAAGAATTTTCTGGTTGGTAATTCCCTGAATTACCACATTTTCCTGAAATCTATCTCTGAAGCGTGTGCAAGTGTCTGGTTTGAAAATTGAAAGACCAGCACCGGTGTCTATTAGGAGTTTATATGTGTTAGAGGAATCTGTGATGTACTATAGATTTTTAGAATTTACGGTCAGAAGCGGTCTTATAGAAAGCTCTGTTCGGGGAAGTTCAAATTCGGGCCGACACTGTCTAATTTAGCATTTGAATTTGGGTCTGAAGTTCTGTGATTTCCGGGGGTTTTGTTTGGAAGGGGAGGTTCTGAAAATTTACGGAGGAAAATTCGTGTTCATTTTCGACATAGTTGTCACATTCTGCGTTATCTGTTTTTGAGTAATAGTCGTAATCAGTTTGTGTCGAATCGCAGTAGTCTTGGTCATAACTTTCAAAATCAGTATTTTGGTATTGAGTTTCGTATTGGTTAGTATTAGTTATAAGAATTGTTTAAGTGATGTGTTCGTTGTTGCCGGAAAAAGTTTTGATTAGGTTTATATTGACCTGAACTTTGGGGTTGTGCACTTGTCGAAGGACGAGGTTGTTGAAAGTTTCTGTTCTGTTGGAAATTTTGAGTATTGGGTTGGAATTGGGGCCTATTCTGGAATTGGCCCGGTTGTTGAGAAAATGGGTTAGGACGTATGTTCGAAAAGTTTTGTCCATAATTGTGGTTTTGTTGCATTTGTCTCGATTTGGTGAGACATTCGTTAACAGTATGCCCCATTCTTTTACAGAATGAACATTGTTTTTGTACTGGAAACTGGTTGGGCTTTCGAGGAGGTGGACCTTGGTTTCTAAAATTTGAAAATGTTTGAGTTTCTAAATGATGGAGTTGGAGTTCACGTTTAATGCGTGAAACGGTGGTCAGAATATCTTTAGGATCGCTAGCACGAACTAGTTGTCCTATCTTCGGTTCTAAACCTGTTAGTAGGCTATTTAGTGCCATGGATTCGATCAAATCGATTTATGCCTGTTTTTCTTTTGTTTAAAACGCTCCCATTCTGCATCAAATTACTTTTTTAGAAATCTGAATGGAACACGGTAATTATCAAATCTTTCGGTACAACTCATCATTTATTAATATTCTTTTAGGTTTGTTCTATTGTCTGTAATTTTAATTTGAAATGCTGCATTTTGGTATTCGGCATCACATAAAGATTAGTAGAGGAGGATCCTGATTTCACCTCACGGTAGAATAAAAATATCATGTCATCGATCTGGCATGACGTTCAAAATGCTTTTTTCCAAGCAAATTACGTTATATACTAAGGTAAATCAAATATAAACTGTAATTTTGCTATTCTGCTTAGAATGCAGTTTCGAGCTAGATTATGTTGTTTGGAGTAGGTGGGCACTGAGGAACCAGCCGGGTACGCGCGTATGCTTGGCTTTGTGGTCAATACCTATTTTAACCAGTAAAAGCGTTAAAGCCTTAGAAATTCTCTTATTTAAAGGCACTGTTTGGAGATCGTACATTGTCTCAAAATCGTGTGTAAATGTGGGTGAAAAAATTTAAGGGTGTACGAGAATGATAACCATGATCGAGGCACAAGGACAAGCCTTGCAGCTGACAATGCCAATAGTGTTCTACAGCTTATTGAACGTGACCACCGATTAACCGTGGAAGAATTTTTTCAGAATTTGGTGTCAGCTATGGAAGTATTCAATCAATTATCATTGATCAACTTGGTTTCAGAAGTCTAGTTTTGTTTGTTAACCGCAGCAAGCATTTTTGCTTGGTGGGTTTGTAGTCTGGCTGAAAATGTTATGGGGGATTCAGTATTTAATTGCCTCATTCGCTGAAGATCCTGAATCAAGGTTGAGAGATCTCTAGGATCTCCAAAATGGTTCTTTAAGATTCCCTGAATTTCGGTTAATTGAGTCGGGTTGTGAGAATTTATAAGTTTGGCAGCTCTGCCGCGAAGTTTATTTTTAATGTGCAATATTAAAAGCACTTGTTGATAGTCGGTTGCCATACTATATGCAGTCTGGCATGAAGAAATGAAAGTGTTTAAGAATATAGGGTTTCTGTCATATTCCGGAATTATACTACAAGTATACTAACCATAAATGACGACCGTCGGACCGCGTCGCTCTGATTTATAACATTAAGAAAGCTGACTAATCAAAAGAACGGTCAAGTCGATGCGTTCCCACGTTTACATAATGAAGCAGGAAACTGGTCAGCGAAATATGATACTTTGTATCTTACACGTGCATGATATTTACGCCTAACATCATCATACTCCCTTTCTACACAATCAGTAAACTTGGTAATGTTGATCTTTTCTGCGGAATTCTAGTTTGTCAGTCTCAAACAGAAAATTAAATTTTTTATTATAACGAAAAGCAAATTTTGTGCTGGTATCATATATTAATTGGATTTTACTGTATTTATTTATTAAACTTAATCATTTTTTTACAAACGAAGAGTCTCTTAATATATATACTGCTCTCTGATTCTTACACAGAAAAATAAGGTATATGGTATGGATTAACGAATGTCCGATTTTCGAAATTAGCGAATACGAATATATATAGATTTTTAAATATGCTGCCAAAAGTAAGCAATCATAAACACAAATTTTGGTCGCCTATTTACGACCGTTCATTTCAAAACGGAAATAATGAAATTTGTTTATTTTGGTTTAATAAAAAATTATACCCTAAAATGCGCTTAACAATTAATATATAAAGCCGTTCTTCTATTTATAATACATAAACTGAAATAGCTGTGGAACCTTTGTTGTGTCACAGATGTATAAACACAAAATTTTTTATCCTAACACCAAACTCTCACAAACACTTAACGCTGAGTGAACCAAAAAAGTTTGATATGTATATAATATTTAAGTTTATGAGACAAGTTATGAGTAGTTTGTATGTATTTATTTTTAATTAAATAGAAAAATTGCATAATTAAGTTTATGGGACAAATAAAAAGTAAAATCATATAGGATTGTTAAAAAAATGGAATTATATTTTCATGTTATAACTTATTTTATTTGTGGGCCCATTTAAATTAAAGTTGGCTTGTTTAGGAGACAATAATCTCACTGGATATTTTTAAAATCAGTTTTAAAAATAAAGTGACAGACGAGTCTAAATTTTGTATAGTAAGTAAGTAAGATTCTGCAAGCTTGTATATTTCTGAGTAAAATGAGCGCAAGAGAATCGGTCAAAAAATAACGGACATATGACAAGGTAAAGGTAGGTATGTTTTAACATCCTGATAGCTAATTTATCTTATTTTGCAAAACTTAACTAGTTGTAATGACAAATTTCGCTTCGTTGGGCATAGCTGCTAATTAGAATTGATAGCTTCGAAAACGGTATTAGCTAATGACAATACTTTAAATTTGAGAGGGATACATGGCGAGTTCTGCTACATTTTGTTGCTACGCGATAAAATAAAAAAACTTACAATTTTGTCAAGAAGTTTCACCTAATACAATTGCCAGGGGCGAAGGGGGCAGGTGTCCGAGGAGTGAAAGAACTCAAGTACGGTAGTTATAGTGGTATTATTTCGATGTATCTAACTGATGGGGTTATATAGCCTGTCTCACGTACACAGATTCAAAGCATTCATTGGGTCCTCAATGAAATTAGTACGTTTGTAGCGATTGTCTGATAACTCAGTTGGTGTATTTTCGCTCCCAGTTTCAGCTTGTGCCTGTCATTTTGACGCAACGCAGGGCTCGCACCGCGCAAAGATTGTTTACGTGGGGCACAACCTTAAAAAAATATTCTGCGAATTTCGAATTTGGCAGTTAGCCCTGACAAAAGGCCTTTAGCTAGTCTAAGCATTCCACTAATTGTCAAATTTATACTTGCTCCTGAAGTAAAAGTTAGGAGTCTATTAGGGTGTCGAGTTGGACTCGCATACAAAGGGTTCCGTAGCACCTTCAAGATTCTAATATTTCAGTTTCATAAAATTTAGGATAGTGTTGTTTCTAAAGTGGGGATTAAGTCGATGTTTAATATTATGGTTAATATGTTTTAAACAAATGATTTAAAAATATGATATATTTATAATTCACATAAATATATTGCAATATAGTCCGTGGGTTCAATTTAAAATTATAAAACTAATATTCACTTTCACTTTTCTAGAACTTTTATTTACATCGAATATACAACAGCTGATTCAAATATCACAACAACAATTTTACATATAAGCTCTTCGCTCCACTAACTAACTACTGCGAGGATGGGTCCTTATTTTAAAATCAGCATCGAATTCTCTAGTATAATCCAGTGTCAATTTTACAGTTGTCGAGTTATGATCGAGATAAGTTTTTCTCCCGTCCGAACCTTCTAGCTTTTTTTTATATCCCAGCGATCGTTGTCGTACTGAAATGAAACAGGGTCGGCTTTGGTAAATTTCGTAACAATATTGCATGATACGTTTGAAAGTTTATGCTTTATTTTACATTTAATTCTATAATTTGTCCCCAAAATTAATATTGGGGTCTTCTAGTAATTTTTCTTATAAATTTCAAGTGAGCCCCAGTACCCCTAATTATTTTCAATGTTTTGGGTAATACGGTTTCGGAAATCAAGCGAAAAATGAGAATTTTTGTTATTTTTTTCTTAATTTCCTGTAAACAATTAATTTTAAAAATATGAAAAATATATATTTGTATTCCTCATAATGAGCCCTTTCATTTGATGTATTGCATATATTTTTTTATTCGACAATTTGGACCCCAAAATTAATATTTCTTCGTATTATTCCTGTAAACCAAAAAAAGGTCTTATAGTGTGGGGAATAAAGGAAAAATTGGTATTTGTTTATATTTTTGTTAATATATTTTAAAATATTTATTTTAAAAATATGAAAAAAATATATTAGGATACGTCATAATGAGCACTTTGATTTGTTATATTACGAGATGCGTTATAAACAATTTTAATTTTATATTTTTCATTTAGTTCTGTAATTTGCCCCCCAAAATTAATATTAGGGGTTTCTCTTTATTTTTCCGGTAAAATCAGGTGATGCCCTATATCTCTAATTTTCTTCAAAATTTTACGGCTTATAGTTTCGACGATAAGGTAAGGGGATTTGGTAAAAATTTTTATATTTTTATATCTTTAAAATAATTAATTTTAAAAATGTAAAAAAATATATTTGTTTTCGTCATTCTTTAATTTAATATATTAGATGATGTGTTAGAAACAATTTTAATTTTATATTTTCCATTTAATGCTGTAATTTGCCCCTAAAAATTAATAGTATAGGTTACTCTTTATTTTCTATGGTAAAACTCAGGTGACCCCCAATGTCTCTAATTTTTTTTTTTCCAAATTTTACTTTTTATAGTTTCGACTATTTTTTTAGTTTTTTCCCCAGAGGTACCCTTAATATAAAAATTTCTGCCTTAACGATATGTACTCCTGATCGGGTCACCACACTACAAACTGGTACCAAATTTCAACCTTTTCCGTCCAGTAGTTTTGTAGAAAATTGCTGTGATGTGCAAGAGGCTGAAATTCGGAGTGATATTATAAGGATATCCGTATATTGTATATACGGAACCCTAAAATGTACAGAAGTAGAAGATATTTCCAAAAGAAACGGTTTACTGACAAAAAATGATTTATTATAAATTCCTTAACAACAGCACAAAACCATAGGTTGCATATATCCTTCAACCAAAAAAAAACAAACACCGTTTCTTTAGTGAAAGGTACAAGTTCAATAACCATACAATGGTGCATGCGGAACTATCAACAAATTATAAAGTTGATTTGATTTTTATTGAACAAGGAATCAGGCTAAAATCGAAAAATTATTGCAGTATTTATTTACTTCGCCCGGTATAAAGCTGAAGCATGATATCCTCTTAAAATTAAGGTTTTAATAAAAAAATATGGGCATTAGCTTGCACCATTGTCGCCGTTATCAATAATTCGAAATAGCAGCGATACCCAAAGAAGCAAGAAGCAATTTGTCATCAAGAGATACGTACCGTTATAGTGTAATAAAACAGTTATTTTTTTGACAGATTCTTAAGCTCAACCTCTCGTTGTATTTAGAAATATTCAAGCTTTCAGAATCTCATTTTTAAAGCTAGACATAGTTACCCAAGAAAGTATCAGAATGTTTTAAAGTTTGCCAAAGTTTAGATATGTCTGCAATTTTGTTTTTAAAGATGATTTAAAAAATTAGCCAGCACTCTGACACCATCAATTGTCTTTTATAGAAGCCACATTTAGAAATCAGCCCAGAAATAAAACTTCGTTTGTCTTCGACAACCTTATATAAAACTATCTTTTCGAGATTTTTGAAACCATTGAACGCAAAACAATATATTGCTTCTAGTCGAGAACTTCCATCAGTTGCGCTCCCCTCAACTGAACCTCCAAATGATAGTATCATATATTCTTTGAAAGTTTTTGTTAACCTACGAGTTCTTTGTTGTAGAAATCAAAAGGAAAAGGCATTATATGCAGTATGACTCCCGATTTCGAGTCTCTGTGAGCTAGTTTTCCCTGAAACTCTTAGATCTCGAATATCATTTGTATGTATTTGTATTATTTAGAACTATACAACATTACTTATAGGTACCTTGTTATATAGTATTTATAATATTTCAACCCCTAATATCACCCTTAACAACAAAATGACCAAAAAATTTCTTTTTTTATCATTTTCAAATATTTTTTAGGCATATATATGAAAAATAAATATTTTCTGTATAGTTATGGTACAAGAAATAATTCATTTCAATATTTCAACCCTTAAGAACCATCCTTAATAACAAAATTATGAATTTTTTTTCACATATCTTTAGACATATATATATGAAAAAAAACTGTATAGTATGGTACAAGAAACAATTTATTACGATATTTCATCCCTTAAGAACCACCCTTAATGACAAAATTACAAAATTTTTTTTATTTCCAAAATAAACTGACTACAGCCAAGTAAAGACAGCTGCTTGGTTTGCTCCTTTTTTCGTCGTCTGCTACTGTTTGAATATACTAACTCGTGGAAATGACATCAGTTTTAGTATGATAACTTTCTTAACTTTAAAGCAATCGTCAAAATTCGAAATCCTTGAATTTCAATATTTTTTAAGGCGTTGTTTTCGGGATTTTTTTAGATTAAAGTGCTTGAAAAATATTGTCTCCACTCTCGACGGCTACCCTCTAACCGTGATATCTCGGTTAATTCTTGTGCTATGGAAATAAAAAAGTAAAATGTTCTACGGGGAACATGCTAAATATTTGCTCTCTAACATTTTTTGTACTTTTGTTATTTGTCAAAAAAACTGCAATTTTTTAAATTTAAATCATTATTGTTATTATTTTTAAAGTTTCAGGTTATTTTATTAAGCATCTAAATAAAGTAAATTGTAGAAGGATAGCCTCTAATTTCAAATCTGGTGGAAAATATAACAGTTTTATTGCAGTATTTTAAGAAAAATAAAAATCAATTAGGTGCTTTTTTAACCATAAGTACGTCAATTATTATGCTAATAGCTTAAAATCAATATTATTTTGAAGATTTTTTGAAGCACTTCAAAAAATGTTTAGTGAATATTTTTCTAAAACGTGAATTTTATGAGTTATTTCATCTTAAACACTGCAAATTTAGAGGCCATCGGACAAGAACTGATCTTCAACCAGTCGAATCTTAACATCTATTGGCCCTACATAAATAAAAAAAACAAACGTTTCCTTTTATTATTATTCATTTTATTTATGAGAATTTTTTGTAGAACGTAAATTTTTCCACTTATTCGAGGAGAAACGCCGAAAAATGAGTTTTATTTGACGAAAAATGATCATTTTCAATCAATAACTGAAAAAGTATGGATTTTTCGAAAAATGTTTGTAGAGAACTTTTTACTTAGAATTCATCCCTCTATCGATTTGTGCACTTGTTCTTACCATTTTAATTTCCACCTTGACTTTCACCTCCTGGCTTAGATCACACATTGGGGCAAAATAAGTTTTGTTTTTATGCTATTTTCAACCTACTGTCAAAATTTCAAACAAATCAATTACTGGCAAAAAATTTCCAGGGAAATTCCCTAGTCACTGTATTATAGTGAATAGAGTGGCTATTGCGTGGTGTAGCGCAGCGTTAGACAGTCTATGTTACCGATATTCAGATTTTTAAAGGCGCTCTAATCTGTGAATGAATACTATGATAAAGAAGCTGTTCAGAACCCTTTATGCATATGTTTTTTACAAAGATAAATATGTAGCATCCTGTGAGCTGATTAACATCAACCAAACTAAGTGAGTGATTAACAGACTTTACACATTTCACCAAATTATTATTTTGCTTATCCTTTAACACTAGTTCAGTTACAGGCAGATAAATTTGTTAACAACAATCTTGTAGATACTTATCTTGTTTCATCAACTAAACTTCCAGTAATTTTTCCTTATCTAAATGAAATAATATACTTTTTAATGTTGACGAATTTAGCCTTAAAATCAACTTCTGCCCTTATTAGTATTTCTGACATCTGATCTGTTCATACTCTATCTGATTATGAGTCATGTGAAATTTTGATTTGGGAAAGAGTCGCAATAAACATTTTGCTTATCCAAATGAAAAGATAAGACAACGGATAAGTGTTTTGTAAATATTTGAAAATATGTTGAAACGATTTCAGTTATTTCTATTTTCGAAATATCTAAATGTTATTAATAGCCCAACATCATCTTATTTAATAACTTTTGCTAAGAATAAAATTAAATTTGCTCTACAACCATATTATCACGATGACTAGAAACATACTATTTTGTAGAAGTTCTTCCGAAGTCTACATATCCGGTGCTGAATTGGTGCTAAATACTTTAGGTGGTATTATACCTGCTGATTTACCTAATTTCTTAGAGCATGGCGATTTTGAACTAAGTTATACATTATAGTTCCTGTAGTCTACTGGATTTCGGGACTGCTTCGTCCTGCAACAATAATCTTTTCTGTCCTTCAGTTATACTTTCTTTTTTTCGTTAGAAACACTTGGTTCATATTTTGTTGTGATTACTGTAAAGTAAGAGCTCAGAAATCACTTGAAGTAAATGATCTTCTCGCGCATATCGTCTTTCCAATAAAAAAGCACGGGTGGTTGTCTATCCCAATACTAGAATACTACATTAAGCAGGATTGTGTAGTGCATTCGATCAAAGTTGTGAAGATTACCTATGCTTAGGAATGGAGGCTAATGTTTGGAATTCCGCGTTTCGGCCAGGGTGAGCCTCTCTGAAACCCAAAAATGAGGTTGAATTTATTTGAGTCAATGGTCTTTGATTGTCTATTATTAATATAAAATAAATTAATAATCATAGTTATTCCTTCAGTATTTACAAAGTGCATACTTGATTGCTGCCAATCTCTTTCTAATCAACCTTTCTTAATTAAATTCGATATTTTCGTAAGAAATTTGTTCACAAATTAGAGGGTAAATTAGTAAACTTTTTAAAACTGTTTTCACAACAATGTTTTATGATATTACTCAAATGTGCCTTACTACAAATAAACACCTTGAGGTCATAGGTTTAACGTATATTGGAAGGTCTTGGTCGTAAAATTACAAACTTTAATTCCAATGATGATTTCTATTATCTGCATCTTTCTTTGAATTCACTTTTAATTCTTTCGATCATGTTTTTTTCCAAAAATCAACTGGTCGAATACATTTATAAATTACTACTAATAATAATAACAACGAGGTCAGAACACAATCTTGAGGCGTTTCAAAGATACAAGATACATCTTGTGTTTCAAATTTTGGTATTATTTCCCTAAGAAATAAGAAAATTAACTAGAAACAAACCAAACATAACCGTCAAACAAGATAGTAATATAGTCTGCTTTCGGCAGTGTTTTTTTCTAGATATCCAGTTAAATTCATTGTTTCTCCTGATCTTTCGCTCTTAATGTTTAAAGTTGCTATTCTTTGCCCATACTAGTCCTTTTATTACATGATAAAGCATATATTAAAATGATTTATACTGATAAACCGTTCTGAATGGCTCTAACTGAATGAGCCCATGAACTAATTTTCCTTGTTTAAATATTAATATAAAATGAGTATAGAGATCACTTAAATTGGTAGGTCTTTACTAAGAAGTCACTCAATAACTGATAATAAAGTATTTAAAATTATGTTGTTTTTACATAAATTTGTTAATTTCATTATATTGTTTCAGTTTCAAATGGTAATTTCTCTGTTGAACGGGTACAAGTTGCTAATTGTAACCGCATTCTTTGCATTCAGCCGTTGGGATCAACTATGACTGTGCAAGTAAATATTGTCGTAGGTACGTTAATTTACAATTTGATATTAAGGATTTTCTTATAACATATTTATTCAGGTTATTCATTAGTATTTTTCTCCTACAATGATAATGAAAACAGAAATAAGGACAAAAAATTCATTCGTGAAATAACACTATTTTGTGGAAATTGGCTGGAGAATTAAAAATGTTTTATTTCTGTGTTTCAATGAAGGAATGGTAGGTGACAGAAAACTGGCAAATAAACAGTCATTTGAAAATGAATCTGGAGCCATTATATTAGGTTAATTTAACAACTATTAAGAAATAGACATGCATACCAGTTAGAAAGAAGCATTAATTAGCACAAACTGGACACATGTATCCTCCCCGTTAATCCTCTGGGAATAATTGCTATAAGAAATCAATTAGTCCTAGATTGTTTTTTATCCAATAAAATGGCTTAGACCATTATGTGAATAAGCAAGAAATTTTAGAGCATAATTAGGAGCTAATTAGATGTGTGGGGTAAAAAATTGGGTACACATGTACAATCAGAGTTAGTTAGTTAGTTTTTTTTAAGCCAATGCTAATTTGTAGATTTTTCGGATACTGAAAAAACAAATTTTATTAAATTTTTTTATTTTTATAAAAATGCTACTTGGATTATGCGGAACCCAGACATCAAAGGGTGCATTAGTCGAACGCACAAATCCAAAGAATTGCCCATTTACCTTTGAAATTAATTTTATGTATTACTCATAGGTTTTAGGCTTGTAGACAGAATTTGCGCAGTACCTAAGTAATAAATCAGCATTTGATATTATTTTAGTTTTGTTGCCTTATTAAATTGTAATAATAAAGGAAATCAAAACCTTTTTTATGAAGTAATAACATAAATTGCATAAATAAAGATTCCAACCAAATTGGCATACCAAAAGCGGCACATGATATAACCAAGAAGAGCTCAAGAAGAGGTCGTAATTAACGTAATTTTGTATTTTTTCATGTGGGAGCTTCAAAATAGATATCAACCATAATAAAAAGGAATTAGAACTACCATTCACAGGGAAATAAGAAAAATCAAAATTTAGAAGCTAATAATAATGAAGAGAAAAACAAACGAATATAATTAGGATAAAAATATAACTCATACATTTTGACCCCAACAGCAACGGTCAAAAATCACAGCACTGTCGGCAACTAGCAGTGGTACAAGTAATCAAATGAAGACAGAACTTTGCGTGCAAACAAGCCATCGCCCGAAACATTTGATTTGTTATTGTTTACAACAGTAACAAGCATAAATCGTTTTTAAATTAACTATCAAGAGTATTTGTAAAGATAATACCAATTATTTTCGAGTGGTGCACTTGCATTAACCATTTAATATTTGAGATATATTATCTTACTTTAGTTAATGGGTACCGATGGAAATGACGTCAAATAATTAATAGTTATTCTATTGCAGTGAATTAATAGTAGACACTAAATTTTGGAACAGAATTCAAAAACCAGAATATACCTAGTCTTTAGTTTCAACCTATATCAAGCTTATACAGTGTGGAACAGCCAAATGGAATAAATTCGATAACGAATTAGGGAGGGCGTGTTGAGTAGAACGCTTGGACACATCGATTTGAATTGTCAACAACATCCACCAACTTTCTTATTTTAAATGGAAGCCCCTATATAATATTTATTTTTTGGATCCTCCAGAAAATTATAGACATAATTCATGTACGCCTATCTTCAACGGTTTCGGAAGTGTTTCCAGATTTAGTACAAAAATTAATATTACAATAAAGTAGGTTAAAAATAAAAATATTTTATTTCACAAATTCGCGACATTGCACTAAAAACCTAATATATAACACTGCTTATTTCTTAATAATATATAAAACAAGAAATCATTAATGCCAATGTAGGAAATGTACAAAATGCTAGCCGCGAAGGTCTTGGCAACATTCTAATCTGGTATCGAAATCTCTTCTAACGTCACTCAACATCTCAGACGTGACTGATCTAATCGCAAGCGTGATTCGTCTTTTTAGGTCATCTAACTTGAGGGGTTTAGTTTGTATACAGTACTGACATATCCCCAAAAAAAGTAGTCCAATGGCGTCAAATCAGGAGATCGTGCTGGGCATTCTATCTTTCCGCGCCATCCACCGATTTGGAAAAATTTGGTTCAGGTACTGCCGGACATTGATTTCGTAATGGTGCGGTGCGGAAACCATATTGTATTGGCAGGAACTTGTGGTTTTACTTTTATTGTCCCCATTTAAGTTGCCAAAAATGAAAAAGGGACCTACGATATGATTTCCAACAATTACTGCCTAAACATTAACTTTTTCAGGATATTGCGTATGTTTCTCTGTCATCCAGTGAGGATTCTCATAAAACCAATAGCGAGATCTAGGATTTTCGAAAATTCTCGAAAATCCTAGATGTCGGTCTTACATCTGGCGTCTTAAAATTTAACGAAATGTATCAAATACATAAAGAGGTGTTCGAGAGGACATTCAATTATGGGAAGCGCAACTGATGAAGGTTCCCTGACCAGAAACAATATTTTTTATATATAATATATATTGTCTTGCGTACAAAGAAATGACACCTCGAAGAGAGTATTCAATATCTCTGACAGGTGAAGTAACCTCAAAATTTTATCGTGACATTCTGTCCTAGGAGTTAAGGGAGAACAGCAATTAGACGGAACGGCTCCAGATTCGGAACCTCTGTGTGCTAATTCTCTCGAAAATCCTAGATGTCGGTCTTACATCCCGCGTCTTAAAACACTTAATATTTCCGAAACAGTTGAAGATAAGTGTATGACATTGTACATGAATTATGTCTAGAATTTCCTGGAGAATTTAAAAAATAAATAATATACAGGGGTTTGTATTTAAAAGAACAAACTTGGTATTGGCCACTGTCACATGACACACCCCATAGAATTTTTTTGTTGAAAAAATGCGCATTTTAAAATACAAATCAACGTGTCTAAGCGTTTTCTCCAACATGCCTTTCTTTATTCGTTATCGAATTTATTCAATGTGGCTGCTCCACACTGTATAAAGCATACCAGAATTCAACAAAATTTCACCAGAATGATACAATTTTATAAGGGTAATATTTAGGCGCACCACTAAGTTTAGTTTCCAGATATTTAACTTACTTTTTACTACAACACTACTATTTTTACGATTGCGTTATGTTTTAGGTGCCAGCCAAGTTGTTAGTACCGCTGAAGTTAGTGCCTTTTTATCGCAAAGGGGCATAGAATGGGCACTTCAAGTTGTGCCAAGAGACCCATGTGGTGATTGGGGTTGCCCTGTACGTAATAATATGTTAGTCGTATATCGTGGTGGAATAATCCTAGACAATCTTCTTCCAAAGGTAAGTGTTTGCCTATTAAAATAGTAAATAACATCGTAGAATATGGAAGGAAATGAATTTTTTTCTTAAGTCAACATTGTTAGATACAGGGTCCCACGGAGCCTGGGCAGAAGAGTGGTTGTTAGTACAAATCTTCGAGTTATGATTTTTGATCACGACAACAGGTTTTGTGTACGAGTGAGTCGGTTCCTATCAAGGTTCAAAGAAAGAAGGGATAACTGTTATTAAATCCATACTAAACAATATGTAGTGAATTAACACACCTATAATCACAAAAGGCTAGATTTTCGGATTCAAGAGGAGTAGTTCGTTGTTTGACTAAAGAGAAGAGAAGAAAGTTTACAATCGCAATATGAGCATATTATGTGAGAATTGGATCAATCTGCATATACTAACACAAAGAGACAGCTGTGCAAAACTCACAATTTCTAGAAAGTTTAATTAGTAGTATTTTTAAATTCTTTACTAGAGTAATAAAACTGAAAAATAAAAATGGTGACATATTCTCTGATTTGTTCAGTTGATTGTTAATTGTGTTACTAAGTCTTCTGCTAAAAAGGGTAAAAAATTGAAGCCATGCTTGACACCCCACTCATACCATATCCGTGCTGGGGGTGTTTCATATGTCTTTGTGCTGGTATATTTATTTCAGGATGCTCTTTTGCTTTATTTCAATACAAGTTATAATTTTGCTTGAAGATTCTTACATATGATTAGGCTTTTTGTTCTGCCAAATTTATTCAAGGCTCTTTTACACCCTTGTGTTTCGGAGGCGCAGCTTTTGTTCCACCAGGGTGCTATTTTCCTTGTCGGGTCAATTATATATTTTTATATGCTTTTCTGCTGATTTGGGTAGACATTATGTAAGTTGATTAACGGTTTCATTGATAGATTAGAGAAATGAAATCAAATGAAATTAAATTGGATTTTTTCATACTATGGACTAGCAATAAACTATTTTACAGTTAGGTTGTTTGAGGGATTATCTGGTCTTTAAGTACTTAATCCGGGGAATTTTTGTTAAATTTAAAAATTTGGATTTGTTTTAAGAAAGATGTTTGATAATAATTTCTGCTATAATTTAAAATTGCCGTGTTTTTAGGTGAAGGGAAAATTTGTCTTTTTTGCATTACATGCTTAGAAAAGGTTGAATCTGGTGATTGTAATCTATGAGAACGGTAATGTTCAGAATATCTGGTAGAAAAATGTCTTGTAGTCATTTCAAAATAGAAGCTATTACTGTCCGAACATATAAGCTTATAAACCCTGTTGTATATATTTTCTTTGTCTTTAGTCTTAAATAATAAGTTTGATAACAGAAATTGCGGTTTAAAATTGACTTCCATATCTTGAGTTGATAAAATTCTGGCTATTTTCTAACTGATGTTACCGAAATAAGTTTAAGAAATGTATTTTACAGGTCTTTATTCTTAACAAAGTAATGAAGACTTTGATAGATTAGTTGAGCTCTTTGCGCGAAATTAATTTCTTTATTAAATTTTAACTAAAACCATTATTTGCGCCTATAATATAAATTATATTTTATTCTTGTCTGAGGTCGTCCTTTGGCATGGGTATAGAAAATGCTCGATGAATCATGTTTTTATAAGTGGATAATTTATGAATTAGTGGACTAAAAGATGAAAAATGAATCGTAGTGTCCGTGAAGGTAATTTTTCTGTATATATTAAAACCTTTAGATGAATTGTTACGGGTAAGTGTTAGGTTCAAGAAGTTGAGTTTACAACTCTGCTCTATTTCTACCCTAGATCTAATGTTAGGGTGTAATTTATTAATAAAGACTAGAATAGTGTCTAATTGTCTGCAAAATAAACGAAGATGTCATCAAAATACCTGTACCAGAAACATACATGTTTTTTAGGTGAAGATGTATTCATTATTGTCTCTTCTAAATTTGACATGGGCAAGCAAAGTATTCAAAGGCGAACTCACTGCTAAACCTTTGTTTTGAACAAAATACTTAATATTAAATTAATAGTCATTTTGGCCAACTCTATTTCTTTATGTAAACCAGGATTAAGATGACAGTTATTTAAAATATTTGAAATTAGTGGTAAGTATTAATTTGTTGGAATATTAGGACATATATTATTTTCGTCAAAAGGTATTACAAACACATTTTTACAATATCTAAGTTGTTTATTGAATTTGAGAGTTCTACCGAATTTTAAATATATTTAGGATTAGAATTTGGCCTCATTTTAAACCTAATTTTTTATTTAATTTAATAATATATATATATATATATATATATATATATATATATATATATATATTTGTTTTTAAGTTTTCGCGGGCACTAAATGTTTTAGGTGGTTTCCGGGAATTCATCCGCATAGTTGATAACTGATCCCTGCCGGGATCGATGGTAAAATGACGACGTTTCGGTCACATCATCTGCCCTCTTCAGGTCGGTTCGCATAATTCTCGTAGCCTTCTGCTTTCTATTCTGTTATATAGCCAACAATCAACTGCTATTCCTTGATGTTCTCATAAATAGGAAGGAAGATGGAACCCTTTGCCATACAGTATATAGGAAAGCAACTCACACCAACAGATATCTTCATGCTAATTCTCATCACCACCCAGCACCAACTACAAGCCGTCGTCAAGACTTTAGTAACCAGATCACAAATAATAGCTGACCAGGACAACATCAAACAGGAAATGGACAGTTTAAAAACAGCTCTGAGACAAAACGGATTTACAGACCGAAATATACAAACAGCCCTAATGTCAAAACCGACACAAACAGATGAGGAACATGAGACAACAATAACCAAGGCTTATTTAGCGTATGTCAAGAGGAGCACGGACAGTATTGCAAGATTTCTACGGAGACACAATATCGATACTATTTTCAATATAGACAGAAAAATAAGCACTGTGTTGAGGACTCCGAAGACGAGGATCCCTTTAGAACAACAGGGAGTGTACGAGATTCCATGTGCAGACTGTCATAAAACCTATGTGGGGCAAACTAATAGAAGAATTCAAGCTAGACGTGATGAACACCAGAACGCTGTAAGAAAGCAGGAAAAAACAACATCCATTGCGGAACACGCCACCACGATGTCACACCGAATAGAATTTGAGAACACCAGAGTACTGGCAAATATAGAACACCCGAAATCAAGACTCGTAAGAGAGGCAATTGAAATAGCGAAGAGGCCTCACAGTCTAAACGCACGCAATGAAATTCAGAACTTATCGAATTGATGTAAAATTTTTTTAAACACCGTACCGGCCCGGAACCGTTCAATAACAACTCAACCGGAGATAACAAATCACAGGGCCAATCACACGCAGCTGTTCACGGTGCCAACCAATAGGCGCCGAGCCGCGACTATATAACAGTGCGAGCGCTTCTGAAAATCTTAGTATTCGAGTAACTAGAAGCGAAAGCAGAAGGCTACGAGAATTATGCGAACCTACCTGAAGAGGGCAGATGTGACTCTGCCGAAACGTCGCCATTTTACCATCGATCCCGGCAGGAATCAGTTATCAACTACGCGGGTGAATTCCCGGAAACCACTTGAAACATATATATATATATATATATATATATATATATTAATTTTAAAAAGTTTGGCTACATGGGAACTAAATCCATCCCAATCGGCTTGACTGAGTTTCCTTAGCGAGTTAACCAGGTTTTATTGTATCAGAAAAATCATGTGTCCATAATAACAATATTTATTATAGAACTTACATGATACCATCGGACGTTTAGAGTCTTGAAAGTTTACGATGATCTGTTATTGAATATCTGCGCTCTCTATTCAACACATGGAAGAGTTATTTTCTACGATAATGAATACAGAGAGGAACCTATTGTGACCGACGTCGATGTCGAAAAATAAACCTAAGTAAATATACCAAGTAGCTAATGTAACTAAAATATATAGCAACGGAAAAATGAAACGGTCGTCAAAGTTGAAATGTTTGATGAATTGTGAGCGTCACATTTCCTTAGGTCACATCCCGTCACACTAACTGAACCACTCCCTGTAGGAGAACGTATTGTATGAACGACCCCTTACTGGAGAAACCTTACCTAATTATTATTAGTCGTAACTTTATGTCATACTAGAACGAGCAACTTATTAATTTACAAATTAAAAAACAAACAAATTTAAAACTTTTGGGATATTTAAGACTATTTAATTAGTTTCTATTTCGTAACAAATTCGATATAGGACTGATCGTGATTACTGTAAAATTCCCTGCTACCATGGTCAACTTGAATAACCCAATAACGAAATAAATGTTTGCCTTACCAGTAGGTATACAAGTAACCTATACCAAGATGAAAGTATATTAAAAGTAATGAGGACAACGCTGAGTAAAATTGTCTCTACTTTTACACATAAACTAGCTGACCCAACTTTTGTTCTGTCCAAATGTGGCCGGGTTCAGCATGTTCTTTAACAATATACTCTATACTAATGTGCCTGTTATATAGCCAACAATCAACTGCTATTCCTTGATGTTCTCATCCCTTTGCCATACAATATATAGGAAAGCAACTCACACCAACAGATACCTTCATGCTAATTCTCATCACCACCCAGCCCAACTACAAGCCGTCGTCAAGACTTTAGTAACCAGATCACAAATAATAGCTGACCAGGACAACATCAAACAGGAAATGGACAGTTTAAAAACAGCTCTGAGACAAAACGGATTTACAGACCGAAATATACAAACAGCCCTAAAGTCAAAACCGACACAAACAGATGAGGAACATGAGACACCAATAACCAAGGCTTATTTAGCGTATGTCAAGAGGAGCACGGACAGTATTGCAAGATTTCTACGAAGGCACAATATCGATACTATTTTCAATATAGACAGAAAAATAAGCACGGTGTTGAGGACTCCGAAGACGAGGATCCCTTTAGAACAACAGGGAGTGTACGAGATTTCATGTGCATACTGTCATAAAACTTATGTGGGGCAAACTAATAGAAGAATTCAAGCTAGACGTGATGAACACCAGAACGCTGTAAGAAAGCAGGAAAAAACAACATCCATTGCGGAACACGCCACCACGATGTCACAATGAATAGAATTTGAGAACACCAGAGTACTGGCAAATATAGAACACCCGAAATCAAGACTCGTAAGAGAGACAATTGAAATAGCGGAGAGGCCTCACAGTCTAAACGCACGCCTTGAAATTCAGAACTTATCGAATTGATGGAAAATTCTCTTAAACACCGTACCGGCCCGGAACCGTTCAATAACAACTCAACCGGAGATAACAAATTACAGGGCCAATCACACGCAGCTGTTCACGGTGCCAACCAATAGGCGCCGAGCCGCGATTAGATAACAGCACGAGCGCTTCTGAAAATCTTAGTATTCGAGTAACTAGAAGCGAAAGCAGAAGGCTACGAGAATTATGCGAACCGACCTGAAGAGGGCAGATGTGACTCTGCCGAAACGTCGCCATTTTACCATCGATCCCGGCAGGGATTCAACTAAGCGGATGAATTCCCGGAATCCACCTGAAACATATATATATATATATATATATATATATATATATATTTAATTTTAAAAAGTTTGGCTACATGGGAACTAAATCCATCCCAATCGGCTTGACTGAGTTTCCAGCCAGTATGTTTAGTGGTGTTTTCAAATTATTCTTGAGAATTTGTTGCTGTCGTATAGGCTATCTTAGTGTGTTCCCTGTGAGTAGTGGCATTAGTCCTAGGTAAGATCTATTTTAGAAAATGTACACGAAGCGATGTAGTGTATGGTATTACCGGTGTTTGAATTGTATATTACTCTTCTATTACCTTCTCTACCTCTTCCAAAATTGTTGGTTATTTTGTTTGGTGTTTGTTGTTCAGAGTTATGTATAGGTTACAGTGTGTAATTTTTTGAGTGCACCAAATACCTACGGTCACTGCGTTCAAGAAAGGTTGTAGCATAAGTTGGCCTGATTAGATATGGTTGGATACGAATATTGATACTACTCCACTGACTTTGTAGCAATTTGTTTTTATATGGCGGAATCATTGAGGTGAGGGTTGGGTGCATGTTTAAGGTTAGTTTTTTGAAGACAGAGAGCATCAGGTGTAGTTTCTGAGATAAGCTGCTGGATTTGTGTCAAGCAGGGATAAAACCCTTCACAACTCCATTGTATTTCATGTTATAAGTGTCATGAGGAATTTCCGTTACCCACCCTTCCTTGAGGAAGTGGGATCCGCGGTAGCGTATTCCACGCAACTTCAAAGTTTAACTAATAATTTTGGAAGTTCCTCTGACTCACAACAGTTTACCTGCTAAATTCTTACATATGTCTTATTCTAAGGAAATTCACTATATGTCCATAAAGTCAAGTCCACTATAGTTTTTAACACTTGCTACGCAGTTTTTAATGTCACTGTTCACTGCAATCTTAAGCCTATATTTATGAGATTCGGTTATTTTATTGTAAAATGTCCCAAACTTAAATTATATAATGGTATATAGTTTCTAATTAGTATTTGAAAACTCTATTTTTATATATCTTAATTTCCTTTGTATTATTTGAAATTAAGCAATTGGAGTTTCCTATGTCAGGTTCCGTTATAATGTACGGACCTTTATACCATGGATCGAATTTTGACCTATTCTCATTTGTTATGAGAACTTGTTCACCTTTTTGGAATTGTAAGTCCTTTGCTTTAGCGTCGTATGCTAATTTACGATGCCGTTTTGCTGCTTCGAGAGCTTCTCGAATTCTTTTCAGTGTTATCTGGAGTCTAAATCTTATTTCTTGGTCGTAACTATCGATATTATATAGTGGTTGTAGGGATGATTGACTTAATTTGTCGGGAAGGATAGCCTTTTTGGCGAAAACTAATTCAAAGGGTGTATAATCGTGATATACGCTGGGGGTGGTATTATAACAAAAAATATAGTATTTAATCCATGTGTCCCAATCGTTTTGCTCGTTAATAATATACATACGGATAAATTCGTTAAAAATTCGTTAAAAACTCTGTGATTCCGTTCACAAGTTATTGATTGATGATGATATGGGGTAGAAGTGTTATGTTTAATGTTTAACAATTGTAAGATATTGCGTAGTAGCTCATTAACATATTCCATACCAAGATCTGTCCTAATTTCTGCATTGATCCATAAATCAGGATAAAATTTTCGACAATCGCTTTGGCTACTGTAGCTGCTGATTTGTCGGGGATTGGAGTCATCACGATGTATTTCGTTAAGTCGCATTGCAAAGTGACTGCATATGCGTTTCCTAGCTCTATGCGGGGGAATGGACCTATAGTAGCTATAAACACTATGTCGAAAGCTTTTTGCGGGATTGGAGTTATTTGCATAGGTTCTGTGTGCTTAATTTTGGCTTTATTGATCTGGCATTTGTGACAATTTTTGACGATTTGCTACGTCTCGTGACATATTTTTCCAAAAATATGTTGATTTTAATTTTTTAAGTAAACGCTTTTGTCCACAATGGCCACCATACGTTGGATATGTGTGGAATTTTTCTATTATACTTGCCTTATCATTTCGTTGGTAATTAGTACTGGTTTATGACATAAAATTATATTCACATTCTTCAATATTCCTTGTCCCATTTCTTTGAATTCATTCACAGTGTACACTTTAAATATTACATCCTCGAGGTACAATTTTAATTGCAATTTTTCAACACTACCAGCCATTTTATTTAGCTTAGATAGGATTTCTTCTAGGGGAAATCTACCATTGGTTACATGCAGAGAAAAATTTGACCTCATTTTACCTTGATGTTTTATAAACATTTGCAATGAATTTGGGAAAAGTTTAAATGATAATGTTGGCAATTTCATCAAGTGAACGTTACCTAAGGCTTCGTATACTTCGCGTTTTGGATTATACTTCTTTAGATAATAGTCCCTTTTTATATTATGTAAGCTCTTTTTAGTTTGTTGCTCATTGATTGCTCATATAATTGTCTAGGGTCAATTGTTCCTTACGTATTGTACGCGTAAAAAATATAATTCGCACCTCGATACCAATACAAGGAAGTTTTCTACTTACAAGGCAATGCTATGGGTCAGCGGTAAATAGAACATTTAATGACCTAGTTATAAAACAGGTCACCTTTAGAGATTAAGTTCGATCTTACTCAGCACGTTCATAATTTCCTTTACAATGGCGTTCGATATTTCTTATTATCTAAAATCTCCTAAAATTCTTAAATAAGACATAATAATCATAGATACATTGGGTCAATTGAGTTACATTCCCTTACAACTGTGCGGACTTGACTATCTCCATACTTCTTGATATGTTTTTTATATTTTTCCTGTGCATATTTTGTTTTATTAGCAGCATTACCAGGGCTACTGCAGCTATTACGTATAACAGCACTCTTACGTCCATTATCTGACATTGGAATTGACTTCCCCATTGTCTGACGTTTCTTGAGTTTGTCTTTTTGACTGTGTGGTACCCATTATTGAAAATCATGTAGTTTTCGATCTGCTAAATTATTCTGTCAGAAGATTATGTTCGAGGGCAGGATCGCCATGTGAGGATTGGTCATTATTTATTTTTCAGGATCGCCATGTGATATTATAATGTTGCAGCGGCCTCAACCAATAATACTGATTGTAGAGACTATTTGTTTATTTCTACTTATTACTTGGTTACACTATGCTAACTACATCTAATCATTACTACGCTACATTTTGAACTCGACTGATGGTTCGCGATTTACATCAATTATCGAAGTGTGCCATCAGTCGATTGTTTTGCTAATTCAACTATTTAGTGTACGTGATAATATTTGTAGACATGCTGAATTTAATGAGGTTACCTAGAATGGTTTATGATGATGTTATGCTAATAATTGTTTAATTAATTTCCTAAAAGTGTCATGAGGAATTTCCGTTGCAATACTGTTCACACTATCAGAGTCCCGTTGGTTCTCCACACTAGACCTACTGCATAAAACGACAGAGAAGAGACAGCGTTTTTCACTAGTAAAGGGCTGTTTCAGTTCACGGCCCTTTGGGTTATGTAATTATCCCGCTACGTTTGAGGGGTTATTGTAGCGTGTATTGAACGGGTTTACATGGAGGACATGTTTAGTATACTTCGACGATATTCTGGTTATGGGTCACACATTCGTTGATCATCTGAAGAACCTCGGCGAAGTATTTCCAGAATTAAGAAATCCAACTTGAGACTCAACCCGAAAGAGTGTTCCATGTTCCAAAAAGAAGTAGAGTTTTTTGCCAGGTCGTTTCTGAGTCAGGAATTCGCCCAAACGAAGACAACATAGTAGCCATTCGTGATTGGCCGGTCCAGATAGACAGCATTACCACGAAGCTTTTTGGGTCTCTGTTCGTACTATAGGCGATTTGTTGAAGACACCATTGCCCTACCTCTACATCGACAGACCACTAAAACAATAAAAAGAGTAGCAGCTTTAAATGCTCGAGCCCCAGGTGTTTCCTTATCAAGGAACGCTGTATAAGGTCAGCACAGAAAATTCTCAAGTTCGTCGGATTGGCCGTCATTCACAACAGTATGGCTATCCTCGATTTTCTAAGTCATCATCTGGTTTTACAATCATTAAATTATCACAGACATTCAATTCCTTTTTTAATTTTATAGCATCTTCTAGCTCGCAAGTTTGAAGGTTGCATAGGGCGTTGGCGCTTGCGTATTTGATCCATCTGTTACGGGAATGTTTTGCTAACTCAACAATTTGTTATTGCTGGGCAGCCATAAATTAGAGTTTGTTTCCACTGTACTTGACCGTTGGAAATTTCAGAATTGTGTTCGACACTTGATGCTGTAGCACCTGTTACAGTTTTCGGCAGAGCGCCCTTTTTAAAAATATATTTTTCCATTCTCAGACGACACTTTCCACGATTATTGTTCATATTGTCTACTCGCAGATTCAATTCTAATGTTAAATTTAAACTATTACAAAAGATTCTGTGGGTTCAGATTGATAAATAATGTTCACTCACTTTCAAAAATGTTTTTATTTAACTTTAATTTAACTGTTTACAAAACGAAATGAGTAATACTATCGGAAACAGCTGTTCACTTCGTTCGCTGTCTATTCAACATATGCCGAAAATTCTAAACTTCCGAACTCGCAAGACAGTTGGCTTTTATAAGTCGAAGATACCAGAATTGGATCATTATTTTTAAGTTGCCAGAGTGTAATCAGAAACCTTATCGAAGTCGCTTTTTACATCCATCGAAATTTCGGGATACTCGATGTGTTTTTTTTTTATTTCAGCCGGTTCTTATGTTTACGTGTTGTTTTTATCGGAACGATTGATTTAGAAGGTTTGTTTATTTATTTTGTATATTCGCGAGTCGCGTACTTTCTGTCAACCGACTCTCTTCATCACCTTATCGTTCCTGGTTCTTGGGGTGTCATCGATCGATCGTTCTTCGTGACTAACATTTATCAACCGAGCAATAAGTTGATTTAACACGAGCACTTCGCTTTTGAAACGTGCGTTGAGCGAAAAATATAATATAGCTTAGAACCGCGTCTAAATTTTTGAAGTTTGTACGAAATATTCTACGTTTCGACTCTTGCTTTAGAGTCGTTATCAAGATGCAAACTGAATAAATGAAAAAGAAAATGCTAAATCAGGTTCTATCTCTAACTTAAGGTCTCGATCTGCCTACTCCTCAAGTGTTACTAGTTAAGTGAACTGAGTAGTAGTACCTGCTGTTTCTTTTATTTATAGTTATCAATCGACTGCATGGGGGTGTCTCGTGATCAGAGGCTGTTTGTGATCGGTTGGGTGTTGGTGGGTGTGTCTGGTTTATTTAGTGTGGCTATAACGGAGCTGTATGCTGTACGAAGGCGGGTGCTATCATCGAGTCAGGATACACTCTATACAATTGCGATTAGTTGAGTTCCTAAGGAAATTGAGGGGTATGATAGTCCTACTGTCCTCGAAGTCTTTTAGGTTTCGAGTCGTCGGTTATATTTTGAATGGTGTTGAAGACTGTCTTTACGTGATGTCGGTTTAGAATTGGTGCTATTTTGTTAGTGACTCCTCGAATGTACGGAAGAAAGTCTTTCCGTTTTACTGGGATACTAGAGGCTTCATCATTGATGTTGTTGAGTTTACTATAAAACCCTTTTACTGATTGCTGAAACATTGTGTTGTCCAGTATCTGTTCGTTACTAGTTTTGTACATTCTCTATCGACTTGTGTAGATAGTGAGCTTTTATCGTAGACTGTCCAGGGTCTGCTGAGATGTGAGGTTTTCTCCATCCCACTGAGAGTATATTCGGTTATTGTCCATGGCAGTCTTAACAAGACTTTCTATTCTGTTGTTCCTGATCCCTCGTTGGTACTAGGTCAGTCTTCCACTCCCTTTCCGAAGAGAATTGATTTTCGATTCACGCCTTGTTTGCCAAGATGGTATTCGAGGTGTTTGTCCAGATTGAGTAGGGTCTAGCTTTGGTCTTATAAGTGATCTATGAAAAGTATAAAATGGCTTAATGCTATACTGATTGATCCAAGAAAGATACTGGTAAATTACATTAGTTAAATGTACAGAGAAGGTCTGTTAAATATAGACTGATTAACTTTATGAATAGGTACATAGTTTAAATATTTTCCCGCTGATCTAGTTAAGAGAAGCCAGTTATAACTAAGAATAGAGAATTCTATTCTTAGTTATAACTGGCAATTCTGACAATATACATTCTACAGCCTTGTAAATTGAGTCTTTTGTTACAGGGACTATTCGATATTTTGATAAAAGCTGATAACGGTCTTAATAATAGAATGGTTTGTGTAAGTTTTAGAGTTGAAATCATATAAATGTAGAGACTTGTGGAGAGATTCTCAATTAATATAGTTTTTTATAAATAATTATAAACATTGTAAATAAAAATTTACTTTAAATAAAATATTCAGTATTCTGTTTCTGTTTTATTATTTTGTAAGCAGTTTATTAACACACGTGTAAATTCTTTGTTTCAATCGCTTCCTGAAAATGGCTGACAACTATAACCTGCGGTCATTAATTTATGGCAGTATAATTACCATGAAATACATATTTTCAGTATTATAGTAAAGTAAAATACGAGTATATGGAGGGAAATGTCACGCGGACATCCCTGCCTCGTTATTTTATGTCGCCATGATAATTATGGTAATTATTGAACTATTCCAAGAAAAAGGCCAAGTGCCAGTTGGACTCGCATACTAAGGGTTCCTCCGTACCACCTTTAAGATTTGTAGTTGAATCAAAGTATATATTTCGTATTTTTAGCCCAATTTCTGTTAAGCCTTTTAAATTACTTTCATTGAAGCCCTATATAATCTATTGTCTGAATTTTAGGCTAAGTAGATCGTAAGATATAGGGGAAAATGGGTCAGGTATTAAATAATAAATTATTAAATCTTTTCGACAATTTATTAAAAAACAACAAATTAAATATACTTTTCAAAGATTTAGGTGGTGCAGTTTCTGAGATAAAGTTGGAAATAAGTCGATGTTTAATATTTTTGTTAATATTTTTCAAACAAATAACTAATAATATGGAAAAAATATATAATGAGTCCTTTTATTCGATATATTACATGATGTTCAAAAATCATTTATTATTTTCCATTTAATTCTCTAATTTGCCCTGCAAAATTAACATTGTGGTTTTCTACTAATTTTTCTCATAACGTTCAAGTGAGCCACTGAACCCCTAATTAATTTTAAAATTTTAGGTGGTATGATTTCGGAAATAAAGGAGTTTTTTATATTTTTGTTAATGTCTTGCAAACAATTAATTTTCAAATATCAAAAATCAAAAAAATATATTTGTATTCCTTATAATGAGCCCTTTCATTTGATGTATTGCATGATGCGTTTTAAAAAATATTTTTTTATTTTTCACTTATTTCTGCAATTTGCCCCTCAAAATTAAAATTAGGGATTTCTCCGATTTTTTGCTGTAATGTTCAGGTGGTGCTACATACGCCTATTTTTTATTTTTGTTAATATCTTTCAAACAATTTATTTTAAAAATATGGAAAAATATATTTGTATTTTACATAGTAAGCCCTTTCATTTGCTGTATTACCTGATGCTTTTTAACAATTTTTTTTATGTTCCGTTTAATTTTGTAATTTGCCCCCCAAAATGAATATTAGGGATTTATCCAATTGTTTCCTGTAAAGTTCAGGTAAAGCCATATACGCCTATTTTCAAAATTTTAGTTCTTATAGTTTCGGAAATAAAGGGGGGGGAATGATTATTTTTTTAATAATTTATTTCAAAAATATGAAAAAAATATATTTGTATTTGCCATAATGAGCCCTTTGATTTGATATATTACATGATAATTCTGTAATTTGCTCCCCAAAATTAATAGTAGGGGTTTTTCCTTATTTTTCTAGTAAAGTTCAGGTCATGCCCTATATCTCTAATTTTTATGTCTTATAGTTTCGGACAGTGTGTAATTTTTGTTAATATCTTTTAAATAATTTATTTTGAAATATGAAAAAATATGTTTGTATTCGTCATAATGAACCCTATTATTTGATATATTAGATGATGTGTGACAATTTTATTTTTATATTTTTGATTTAATTCTGTAATTTGCCACCAAAAATCAATATTAGGGGTTTCTCCTTATTTTTCCGGTAAAATCCAGGTAAATCCCTATATCTCAAATTTTTTCCAAATTTTACGGCTTACAGTTTCGGAGATAAGCTTGTGAAATGGTAATTTTTGTTAATATCTTTTAAATAATTTATTTTAAAAATATGAAACAATACATTTGTTTTCGTTTAATGAGCCTTTTCAATTGATATAATACATGATGCGTTAAAAACAAATTTAATTTTATATTTTTTATTCAATACTGTAATTTGTCCCCCACAATTAGTAGTAGTGGTTTCTTATTTCTTATTTTGCCCGTGAAACTCAGGTGAGGCAAAATTGTATGTCTTAAAGTTTCGGACATAAAGGGGGGGATGTGTAAATTTTTGTGTATTTTTGTTTTAAACTGATTATATTTAAAATATGGAAAAAATATATTTCTGTTCCTCAGAATGAGCTCTTTAATTTTATGTATTACATGATACGTTTGACAAATTCAAATAAATGGTTTCTGCTTATTTTTCCTGCAAATTTCAGGTAACGTTCTATATTCATTATTTTTATCAAAATTTTAGGCATAGTACGTTCGGAGTTAAGGGGGAGGGGACTGTCATTTTTTTCATTTTCCCCCAGAGTTACCCTAATATCAATATTTCCTAATTTGATAACAAATTTCATCCTTTTCCGCGAGGTAGTTTCAGAGAAAATTGCTGTAATGTAAAAGACTGAGAAATCCGGAGTGATATTATAAGGGTATTCATATTATATATACAGAACCCTAAAAATGAGTGAAAAAAGTAGAAAATCAAATTAGGAAAAAGACAAATTTTTTGACGTTTTATTAGTTACTATTGTTTGATTACTTTGTTGGGTCGAGTTTTGGCTGAACCATTTTTTTGTAAAAATCTGGATGTAAAGAACTCTAAACGTTAAACTAGATGTTAAATCAAGTTTTAAACTTTTAACCAGTGTTCTCAATAAAATCGATGGCTTTCGTTGTTGAATTTTAATTATTCTTTATCATTTCTTCTCTACTATTTATTATTGTTCTGATTTTTTGTTGGAGCTTAAGGCAAATCATTCTATTGGAAAGTTAGTAAGTAAATATTTTTTTAACATTACCTCTTTTCATGCACATGAGATCTAACGAATTTTAGTTGAAAACCTTATAAGAAAATTAAATTAGTTCCAGAGCTCAGCTATAAGCTCCGCTTTGTAGGTCCCTCTCCAAATGTCACATGCCCTTGTTCCTTAAATAACAGTAAAAAAATTGTATCGGCATTTTATATATTTCAAAATCGGTTAAAGATAGTCTACTATTGTAAACACTACTTACAAGGATTTTAAAGAGTCTAATTAAACCAACATAATAACTGCTACAGTTTCCAAGTTTGCAGTGTCAGATTGTATTTGGAGTTAGAGTTAAAGGTAGATATTGTACGAACACTAACATGTTTTCTACTTATGTTTCTAACAGATCGAAACTACAGATGTTTTCGAACGCAAAACGGAATGACATCATTTATTTTCATTAAATCATACTTGGGTAGAGATCTAAAATTACTGTTCCACATTGGAAGAATAAATCTGTATATTACAAGCACAAAAAGTTTCAAGTACTAAATGAATTCTCATTAACAATATAGTTACTTCCAGAGTACATTTTGAAGATTGATTGTCATTCTACAAAGCCAGCAAATATATATTACAAGGTGCAAGGAACTAGCTTTAGAGAACATACGGCATTTACTTCTAAACGTATAGTTTTAAGAGAATCAGAACTTTGCTTTAAACGCATTGGAAAATTAATGGAAATAAGTGTGTTTTGGAATTTTTGAAACGTAGGTACCTCGTAATTGTACGATGTAGGGTGATTCAAGTTGAATCGCCCTGTAAATGTAAATATTGAACGATGGAATGAACAATTAAGTATAGTGCGACTTTTCCCCCTATTTTATATTGTACAGTTATTTATGGAAAAGTGATTATTTTATATAGTGTAATTAATTAATTTTGTAAACTTAAAAGTTCGATTTAAAAAATTGTAGTTCTATTTGAAAAATGGGGTGGCACTTCTGTTTGGGCGAAGAGAAGATGATTCTCAAAACGAAACACTAACGTTTTGCAAAATATTCGTTCCTAACCTCAAATATGACAGTTGAATTTTTACAGGAAAATGGAGTCCGGTATATGGTTGATTGGCGAAGTTTTTAAGCCAGAGATTGTATTCTACAAAGTATTTGATTGTATTTTTATATAGACTTAAACGTATTTCTAGTTATTTTTTGAACGAAGTTGTGGCATCTCTAGTTTGTATTTTCTAATTTTTTGAGAATAACACTACAGTTATTCACTTTTATGAACTTTTGTTAGCATTCAATGCTGGGTCTGATTTAGACCCTGAACCTTTCGGACTATTTGAAATATAGAGACTTTCCAGCAATTGTGCTGTTGAATAATCTGTTCGAGGTGTCATTCTTTTGTACGCAAGACAATATATAAAATATATATTATTTCTGGATAGCCAACCTTCATCAGTTGCGCTTTTCACAATTGAATGTCCTCTCGAACACATCTATATGTATTTGATACATATCGTTAAATTTGAAGACGCGAGATGTATAGACCGACATCTAGGAATTTCGGGGAAACTAGCACATAGAGATTCTGAATCTGGAGCCCTTCCATGTAATTGCTGTTACCCGTAATTCCCATATTAGAATGTCACGATGAAATTTTCAGGTTAACGTCACGTGTCAGAGATATTGGATACCCTCTTCGAGGTGTCATTCTTTTATACGCAAGACAATATATATAACATACATATATTGTTTCTGGTTAGCGAACCTTCATCAGTTGCGCTTCCCATAATTGAGTGTCCTCTCGGACACTTCTTTATCTATTTGATACGTATCGTTAAATTTGAAGACGCGAGAAGTAAAGACCGACATCTAGGATTTTCGGGGAAATTAGCTCATAGAGGTTCCGAATCTGGAGCCGTTCCGTGTAATTGCTGTTTCCTGTAATTCCTAGGTTAGAATGTCACGATGAAATTTTCAGGTCACCTGTCAGAGATATGGAATACACTCTTCGAGGCGTCATTCTTTTGTACGCAAGACAATATATGTAATATATATTGTTTCTAACCTAGGAATTACGGATAACAGCAATTACATGGAACAGCTCCAGATTCGGAACCTCTTGTGCTAGTTTCCCCGAAAACCCTAGATGTCGGTCTTTACATCTCGCGTCTTCAAATTTAACGATATGTATCAAATACATAAAGAAGTATTCGAGAGGACATTCAATTCTGGGAAGCGCAACTAATGAAGGTTCCCTAATCAGAATACAATATATATTATATATATTGCCTTGCATACAAAAGAATGACACCTCGATGAGAGTATTCAGTATCTCTGACAGATGAAGTTAACCTGAAAATTTTTTCGTGACATTCTAACCTAGGAATTACGGGTAACAGCAGTTACATGGTACGGCTCCAGATTCGGAACCTCTTGTGCTAGTTTCCCCGAAAATCCTAGATGTTGGTCTTTACATCTCGCGTCTTCAAATTTAACGATACGTATCAAATACATAAAGAAGTGTTCGAGAGGACATTCAATTGTGGGAAGCGCAACTGATGAAGGTTCCCTAACCAGAAACAATATATATTATTTATATTGTCTTGCGTACAAAAGAATGACACCTCGAAGAAAATATTCAATATCTCTGACAGGTGAAGTTAATCTGAAAATTTTATCGTGAGATTCTAGTCTAGAAGTTACGGGTAACAGCAATTACATGGAACTGCTCCATATTCGGAATCTCTATGTGCTAGTTTCCCCGAAAATCCTAGATGTTGGTCTTTATATCTCGCGTCTTCAAATTTAACGATACGTATCAAATACATAAAGAAGTGTTCGAGAGGACATGCAATTGTGGGAAGCGCAACTGATGAAGGTTCCGTATCCAGAAACAATATATATTATATATATTCTCTTGCGTACAAAACAATGACACCTCGAAGAGAGTATTCAATATCTCTGACAGGTAAAGTTAACCTGAAAATTTCATCGTGACATTCTAGCCTAGGAGTTACGGATAACAGCAATTAAATGGAACAGCTCCAGATTCGGAACCTCTATGTTCTAGTTTCCCCGAAAATCCTAGATGTAGGTCTTTACATCTGATAAACAAAATTTTGTGGGTGATCCAATATGGACGATGAAAGTAACCCACGAGACAAAAATTTCGTCCGGCATCTTGAATTTTGTAAATTCCGGACTCATGATCAGACATCTCTATATATCAATTTTGGCCATTTTCATCGCCATCTTGGATCCGGCATTTTGAATTTTGAAAATTTGACTTCGAATTCGCGATGAAAGACCCTAAAACCACCCTAAAGCAATTTTGGTGTAACTGACAATTACTATCAAAATTTTATTTTTTTACTGTTTCTAGGTCATTACTATGTAAAAAATGATCTGATTTCGAAAAAATGATAGGTCGAAAAAGATACCTCTTTGTATTTCAACTTTCAGAAGTGATATTCACCCCTGCCTAGGGGTTACAACTGCAGGGTGACCGATACGTGTAAAATGTGTAGATATAAAACGGGTTTTTTAGTCTTTTTCTTTAATAGGTATTTTAAAAGTTAATTTGAGTGGCTAGTTTTGAAATGAAAGCCCTTTATATGTAAAGAATTTTATACGTTATAAGTTGCGCAAGCAAATCTGGCCGCAAACAAGGGTTGCTGGCTGTTAGAGATGTCAAATCTATACCATTACTAAATTGTAGTTTGTTTGTTTGTTCGGAATCAGGTAAGAACTACTCAATTGATTTTGCTAAATCTTTTTTTTGCAAAGCCTATAGTTTGACTTATAATCTGGTGTACATCTCCCTACATTGATAAAAACGGTAAATATAGCGAATAAACTGCTACCATGTTCGGTAACACACAATTAGTCAAGTGGTTCCACCGCATGCACCAAATATTAGATACCAGCATCAGCTTAACTTATATTCAAATTTCAGAATATGCCAATGTAACATATAGGATAGGTGAAACTTATCCGCTATAAGTTTCTATAGGTAGAATAATTACATGGATTTAAAAATCTCGAAAAAAAAGTATATTAGGTGGCCCGTAAGCAGGTGCATATATAGAATGTAAATGAAGTTAGGGCGAAGTTATACGGAGTGGTTCAAAAAAAGTATATTGAGTGGACCATAAATAGTTGCATATACCAAGTGGTTGATGAACGGGTGGAGTTAAATTATATTTATTCAGGGTGGATAACAAAATGTTATATTGGGTGGCCCTCAACTCTTTGCATATACAAGGTTGTTGAAATATAGGGAGTATAATAATAGTAATTATACAGTGTGGGTAAGAAAGTGTTAGACATTTTTTGTTATATAAGGCATGAGCATGAGCAGTAGCATATATGGAGTTCCTGAAATATAGGGCGAAGTCAAGTTATAGTGTGATTCAAATAAGGTTAGAAAAAGTTGCAAACTAAGGATGGTTTAAATGAAGTATGAAGAGAAATTATATTTTAAACTGTGGTTTAAAAAATGTGAGGAAAAGATGTGAAATGTCGTAGCTTATAATTAGTTGCACAGAAAGGATGTTTGAATGGTAGGGAGGAGTAGAGTTAAGTAGTTAAGTATTTAACAATTGTTCTATAGGGTGCCCATAAGCAGTTGCAGATTTCGTGAAATTTATTGGCAATTGATGGATTTATACTTATACAGGGTAGTACACAAAGTGTTATACTGGGTGGCTCATAAAGTTGCATGTACAAGGTGATTGGAATAGAGGGTGGAGTAGATTTATAGTTAAACAGGTTAGATAAAAAATTGTTCGATACATTTTCTAGGATAGAACAGGAGCTGTTGCATATACGCAATATCTGAAACATGGGGCGAAGTAAAATTATAGTTATACAGTGTGATTAAAACAATGTTAGAAAAAGTTGAATATAAGGGATGGTTGACATATAAGTTGGAGATAAATTATACTTTCCAGGGTGGTTAGAACATCTCAGAAAAATGGTTATTTAGCCTAGTATATAATCACTTGCATCGGTAAGATAGTTGAAATATATCAGGGTTATAGTTAAGTGTTTAAAAAATGTTGTATATGTATATATGTTCTGGTTTGGTGGCCCCTAAGCTTGGTTGAAATAATTTGTAGAATAAAATTATGGTAATACGGGGTGGTTCAAAAGCTGATAGACAAATAAGTTATAATGGTTGACAAATTGGCAGTAGTATATACAAGATGGTATAAATACAACTATACAAGGCAGTTCAAAAAAATATTAGATACAATTTTTATATACGGTGGCCATAAACAGTTGCGGTTTGGGTGAAATATGTTGGGGATTCGTGGATTTATAGTTATACGTAGTGGTATAACAAATGTTATATTGAGTGCCCATAAGTAGTTGTATATATAAGGTTGTTGAGATCGGGGGCTGAGTAGAATTGTAGTTTTACAGGGTGGATTAAAAAAAGTTTTAAAAAATAATTGTTATATAGCGTATAGGGTAGAGTAGCAATATAGTTAGGTAATTAAAAAATGTTATATTGGGTGAGAAATGAACAGCAGCATATACAGGATGGTTGCACAGTAGGGCTATAGAGTTACAGTTATAAAAGGGGGTTGAAAAATATGTTGCATACAATTGTTATATAGGGTGGTCACTTGCAGTTTGGGTGAAATATATTCGGGATTGTTAGATTTATAGTTATGAAAGGTGATTCAACAAAGTTAAAAAAAATGTTATATTGGATATGCCATTTGTTTTTGCAAAGAATTCTACATTCCAAACGTAAGTGAAACCGCGTGTAACAATTTCTCAGCTAACAGCAGCGGGAATATTATTCTAACTGGGCTTGTTTTGGAGGTCGTAATACCCAATATTGTATTTATTGATGATCTTTTGTGTGTGACTAAAAAGCATGAAATAGTAGTTTGCTTTCGGTGCCAAGCGAAAGTGAAAATATTTTGGGAAGTACATTGATGAGTTATACTTCGCACCTTCGCTGTTCCAATTGGCACCGACTTCAGAAAAAGTATTTCATTGTAGCAAACTATTATTTCATGCTTTTTAGTCAATTTTCTTTTGGATTCGGTTTTTGTTTTTTTTTTAATGTATTTATTTTACAATTTTTAGTGATGCAATGGATTAATTGAATGCAGTTTTCAAATATAATTAACTTCTTCCATATAGCCTAACCTAAGGTATCTTACTGTCATGTATTAGCTTGACCAACCTCGTTTACTGCTGAACAGAATAACTTGTTTTGTAGATAAGTATATGTATTAAGAATTTTTTTTATACGACAAACCTTGTCTACAGTTATTTTTTTTTGTGAAGAATAACCTTTTTCTCTTAAAATTATTATTAATAAAAACAAATCGTTTGATTTATGAATACACACTGTATATACAAATTAACTCATTTATTTTGATTAATACATCTTATTTACAATTTACCCCAAGTTCCGAACAGTTAATACCATTAACTCCATCTAAGCTTATAATACCGGCGACTTCATCAAGGCATAGAATATAAGAAATTAGGTAAAAAGTTTTTCCCCACTCTCCAAGAAACGTTATTTCCAATTTGTCCCACGTTCCGAATAGAATTTTTCTAATAATACCGACGCCTCCACCAAGGCATAGAATATATGAGAATATGTGAAAATAGTTTTTCCCCAATTTCTAAGAAAAGGTACAAGCTATGGAACCACTTCGCTATCCACCCAAACAAGATTCAGTATAATGGTCGAAATTCCTAGAGCCGTTTCCGAGTAATCAGTGAACAAACATAAAAAAAGCAAAAAACCTCCTTCTTTTTGAAGTCGGTTAAAAAAAAGAAGGCGTGTTTCTATGTTTCATCATTTAGAAGGTGTTCGTTAATGTTATTGTTTCATCATAAAGTTACATTTTATCAACAGTTGAATGTACGGATGAGTTTGGATATCATACAGAGTGTCTAAAAAATACAATTCTACAGCAAAATGATATACAAAAATTTGAAAATTTTTGCAAAACTCAAACTGTAAATAAAATTTTTACCTGAACTTAATTTAGTTTATAGCTAGGTACTATATAAATAATGCAGTGGTTACTTTGCACTTTTTGTGTTAAAAATTTAGTGTGGAATGCTTTATTAAGGTTGTGATTTACAAATCTGAAATTGTTAAAAAATTCAGATTTCAAATAACCAAATGTATTTTAGGTTGAAAATGAGCAACTTGGATCTTAAATAGAAAAGATATTTCTAGACCTATTACAGAAAGAAACACTATTACAGTTTTTCTCTACTGCTAACGTAGTTTACCCTACAGAAACAAAATTGCTCCGGTTCTGTACTGCGTTATATTAAAAGGATTTATTATGAGGAATTTTTTTTATTTTTGTGTTCCTGGCAGTCGGCGTTATTGTGCATGAATTGTTCTTGTTGCATGATATGATGGTTGTAAAACCATTGCTCTCTATGTTTATATCGTTAGAGAATTTGATGAGTAACCAAGCAAAAAAATTGTCATCAGATAAGCTGGTAATTCGGTTCAACTATGTTGAAATACATGGGGACAGATCACTGATTGCTTTTAAATAATTTCATATTCTACTGGCACCGGCTCTGGAAGCTGTTTCCAAGTCCAGCGAAGGGGGCACGCAGCCTCAAGACATTCAGTGGGTCTACCATTGGTTCTATCGGGAGGGCTAGTCCACACTAAGACAACCAACCATCCAAGTACCCTTACGACCACTGGGTTACTGAACCATACCAACACGAACCCATCTGTCCCATTTACATCAGAGAGTGGGAACCATTGTGCCGAGTGGGTCTACTATTGGCCCCAATTGAACGGCTAATCCACACCAGGCCGACCAAATAACCGATTACCGCTGATAGTCAGCAACCAGGCCAAATCAGAAGCCCTTCGACCATACTCCAGTAAATATGAGATTTCTGTAAGTAATTACATTGAGCACATTTTGAAAGTACTTGTTCATTTCTTTTCTCCCCTTCAGGGAACAATTGTTAAATTTATTTTCTACCCCTTCAGGGAACCAATGTATTTTTATATGAATACTGAAATAAACTTGTATTGAATTTAGTATCTTTTCTCTTTGTGTCCTCCCAGCCTGGCGCCCTAAAAGTGAGTGTTCAAGATAAAAGCATAGTACCCACACCCTCCCGGAAAATATAGTGAGCAGCTCATAGGCACTGTTATCGCCCCTGGCTCTTCAAGCCAGAGAGATCAAAAGCAAGCCGTTACACTAGTATCACGTTTCACAGGTATATCGTTTCAAACTCTAATAAAGTTCATGCCGTTTGAGAAAAATAGGTTATAAAATCGTTAATGATATGCCATTCCGGATTTAGTAGGAAATTTCATGTTCTATTTCCATCCGCAGTCGCCGCATATTTTTCTTCATAAGGAGGGAGCGGTATGTTCAGCATAAAAATAATCATAATAACCAGTTCACAGTCATATAAGATATGCATATATAACGTGATATATGTACTGTTATAAAGTCTAATATGATACCTACTTTATATTTGTGGATGGAATTGTATCCATAGTGGAATGTCTTCGATGACACATTACATATAAAATCCAAAAAAATGTATGAATTAGATGTGGCGGTTTTAGTTCAATGCTGGTTCAATGCAAGTATATAATTGACGAAGGACCTTTAGCGGAACAATCAATAAACACGTGCCGTCGCGTAAATTAATTCACCAAATAAAGTTTATCACTGACCTTTTAAGTCAAAGCCCTGCAGGTGGTGTTTTCTTAGTTCTTCTTTCTTCAGAGGCTAACCCAGCAGCGGCAGGAACTGAATTTAGAGCTTCGTCAGGACAACACGTTACACAAAAAATAGCGACGTTATGTTCATTGATTGAGCAAACAAAAATGCGGGTTTAACAACAACTGATGCGCTTTTGCAAACACAAAAGAAACAAAATGAAGGCGTTTTAGCGGTTGTTACGACCGGAACTAATAACTCGCGAAATCGTAACACAATAACAACAAAAGCGGCCGGCTCTTCAGACGGAATCAAGTGTCCAAATAGTTCGGCATACAAAACAGGAATCACGAATACTGTCTATATTTTACACGCAAAAAACACTTAAAATTAGCATTAGCGCGACGGAAGGTTTTGGAAAAGGTGCAGAAGTTTAAAAATCAATGAACTAATTCAATCAAATTTAAAACAATACACTAAACAAATTGCGGGAACGCACCACATAGTATTTAAATATAATCATCCTCGATGAAAAGTTTGTTTAACAAAAAATACAGGTATATTTTATTTAGTATTATATTTAACCACCTTCAATATTTTCTACTAGATATCCAACTACCATCAATATAGCCAGGTATAGTATTGTCAGGGGTGCGGATAAAGCTGGAGAGGCTTATGTGTTTCGGGTAAGTGTCAGGACAAATTATATGTTGTCTGGCTTGTGCGTGTTTTGTGAGTCTTTTTACGTTTGACCCGATACATAGCCGTTCTAATAGATATTTGACAGCAAGAAAATGAGACATTCAAAACATTTACGATTCTTTGCCTGAGAAAAGCTCTTGGACAAATTAATAGCATTTTCGGCTCACAATGCTGCTAAAAATTTTAGCGCTAAACAAAGAGCTGGCAAATTAATGATTACCGTCAACAAAAGTCAGGTAATCAGAATATAATTGAAATTGGTAGTGTTGTTCATATTTTCAATAATTCCGTTAATAGTCGTATAGTCAAAGTATGGTCATGCAGCTGTGTATTCATGGTGCTAGATTTACCGACCTTATATAGTTAGACGTTAGTCTTAAGCAGATAATGTATATTGTATTTATATTTCTCATAGAATAGTACCACACTTAAGCGTCTAGGTCACATCTCCGTCTCATGTTTTAAAATCTCTTAAATTTTCGTTATTGCGATTGAAAACGAAGACTGCCATAGACCCCAAAATGTTTAGAAATTTTGAAATAGCAAACTTTTTCAGAAGTGTGGGGTTATTCTAAAAAATTCATAAATACAAAAGATAAGTGCCATAACTATGATTCGGAAAACAACTGTATAATTTGTAATTCAATGAGGCCCTGATTGAGCATGTTCCAGCTACAGAAAGGATTTTGCCAAGGTATAAGACCCATAAGTGACATTTCCAAAAAAATTTAAGAAAAAGGGGAACTATCAACATTGCATTCTCGAAGTACCACAAATTTACAGATATAGTTGCCTATGGGCTGTCCAAATTGTATCTGGTGGGTGTGGGTTCAAAAGGTAAGGTTAAATTCGGTAATAAGTGACGCCAAATAAAGAAACCCAAGCAAGATTAAGACAACTACAATTAAATTTTATTTAACAAAAAAATGATCAGTGAGACTATAATGTTGCAACAATATCAAAATTTAGAATAGAATTGGTGATTCAGCTTAAGTGGCCTGTAGGAATAATGTAATTGCAAGACAACCTTACTCCTTGGAATAACTGCTGCGTTTTGTCTGTGAAGTCAAAATAGCTCTGTGGGCTTCGTAAGTTGACTCCTCTAGAGATGGATATGTATGGGGTGGGTTTTTTTACTTAACTCGGGTTTTCTCTAAATATGGAAAGGTAGAGAGATATTGCGGTTCCTCTTCCAAAATATCGCTGTTCTGGAGCCGCCCTGGCCTTCAGCCCCGGTTTAATGACACCGAATCTGAAAAAAGTTCGGTTTATTCCACATACTGGTTATATGGGAGGTTAAAAATCGCAACGAACAGTTCTGACTTTCACCACTCTCTATTATACGTTAAAATGTCAATTAGCCACAATACCCATAGCTTATTTCAATCACGACAAGTCTTTATCTTTCTTTCACTTAGATTGTTCTGATCTGCCTATTAAGTCTCTACTTTCAAGAAAAGTTTTGAGTCGGCCTTATAAACAGTTCTTAGATAGCAAAAATAGGTAAACAAAATATTGAAAATGAGAGTTGAAACAATAATGTAAATTACAAATTTATGTAAGACGTTAAGATCGAAACAAATGTTATTTTTATGGACATAATTTGGGATATAAATTTAACATTAGATAATTAGATGCAAAAATTATAATTGCAGGTTTTTATGGAACAAATCTTCTTGTAAATATTTACTCATAAGCTTTTCTTTCAGATAGCTACAAGTGGAATTGAATAAGACGGTTCACACTATTTCAGTTAGCAATTGATCCTATGATAAGACCCAAGCATATAGCTCAAAATTTTCCCCCAAAAAATAAAACGTTACTCAATGCCAGATAGGAGTAGAGAGAGTATAGACGGGTTTCCCAGAATGCAGGTAGAGTCGAGCTCAACCTAAATTTGCTAGATCAGTCGTTTCAATTATATCACAATAAAAATGTTTAGAAAAGAAAAACAAAACACACCTTTCTAGTCTGTAGAAATATGGCCTATTCCTTCTTCCTCGCTTCAGAAATCCAGATGTAGTTTAGTAATTTTCTTTAATTAAAGCAACATAAGCAGGTGTATTAGCAATGGTTTATTTAATAACAATTCCTTCTCAAGCTGGAAGCCAGAGGTGTAATATAAGCAGTATAATGGCAATGAGCTAGTTATCTACGCTTACGCCAATTATATATAAATCCTCAAACACGTTTGCAATGATTTCAAATTTTCAATAGGGATTTAGGAGCTCACAAAAAACTAGCTAAAGATTTCTTTCTAAGCAGCAAAATAATTTTCGGAGCAGTTCTCTTACTAAAAAAAAGATTAACCAAAATACTGTATCAGTAAGTTTTCATAAGAAAATTGAAACTACCAATAAATATTTAACAGAACAACAATACTTAAGAAATTTTCAAATACCTTCATAAAACAATAACAGCTTACTTGATGCATCTTGCATTAGCTCATCGATAATAGGAATTAATGGTCATTTAAAAATGGTCTATTTTAATTTAGATAGTAATGTATCGCTTGTAAATAATTTTTTACAGGCAAAAAATAGTTGTTGTAGTTCTTAATTTCAATCTCGGAGACGATAGGATGGAGTTCAGCATTTGTATACGTCGCCTTTCCCCTTTCTAATATTATATTTCCTAGGTACTTATATTCTCACCTTTTTATTGTTCTCTGTGCTACTTGAAGATGTCTTGCCTTCCCTCTCGATATTGATTTTCAAACCCCATTTTGTTAGTTTTTCTCCTGTTTCCTGTACTTGTGTTCTACATCGCCTTGATCTGCCTCGATAATTACTTAATCGTCCGCAAATAACAGGGAAAATGTGCCTTCTTAAATAAGATGTTTTAAAACTCAACTTATTTCGAAATGGTCAGAGATCTTTATAACTGCCTTAGATTACTCTAACGTACTCCCCGCTAAGGCGATTTTCGTGTACCAGTTCGAAAAGTTTGTTCAAGGGGACCGTATCATATGTCTTTTCTAAGTGGACAAAGATATGTATATTGAGATTCCTTGCCGTTCTTTTTTGTGTTATTTGTCTACAGGAGCTTCTATTTATATTTCAGTTGAATGATTTTCTTTTTTTTTTTCCTTTAGAATTTTGAATGTATACTTATGCCACTGCAGTTCTTGCATTGTCTTTTTGTCACCTTTTTTATAGATTGAGCTAATATATGCCACATTTCATTCCTCTAGTACATCTTCTCCTTGTATTAAGCATTTATTATAAAGACCCACGAGCATTTCAATAAGATTTCTCCGGCATATTTCACCCGTTTAATAGGAATGTTTCCAGGCCCTGCTGCTTTTTTATTTTTCATCTTTCTTAATACAGATTTGAGTCCAGTCAAGGTAATACGCCTTTCATTTCATTGTTTTCGACTAATATCTGTGTGACTTTTGGTTCATATTTAGCTCTTGTCTCTTTTAAATGATTAGCTTAATAGGTTTTCCATCCTTGCAAGGATATTATGGGTACACAAAAACGAAAATTATATTTCGAGATTTACACTTTATTTTATAAACGACACGTGTTTCGGCATACAATGCCTTTATCAAGTTTCACAAAATACTAAAACTATTATTCTAACTACACCAATATATATACATATTACTTAACTAAACTAATTATACAGAGCCATTAAAAAGATTTAAAAGTGGGGATTGATTAAGATCTAACTGGTTATTTAATAGTCTACCTGAATATTTATACCTGTTAATTTCTAGGGATTCTAATAGATTAATTTTACTGGGGTTATTTTCCAAATGTAATATATTTACAGTATCCTTAAAGTTGTGATTATCCTCTACTAAATGACGTGCATAATTAGATTTATTGTCTTGTGTGGAATAACTTCTTTTGTGCTCTCTAATACGAGTATTAAAATTTCTAAATGTCCTACCGATATATAGTTTGTCACAATTGCCGCAGTTGAGTTTGTATACCCCGGATTTACAATTACTATCTACTCTTGATTTATTATTCTTAATATATCTGGATAAATTATTTGAAGTTTTATAACTGATATTAATGTCTTGTTTTTCTAAAAATGATTTAACTTTATTACTTGTTTCGCCCAGGTAAGTTAAAGTTTTGAAAAAATCATAAGATCTTTTATCAATAGGATAAATTAAATTTAGAGCCTTATGGAACATTTTCTTTTTTACTAAGTTATCGATGAGATGGGGATCAAAACCGTTGTTTACTGATATCTGTTTAATGATGTTTAATTCTTTTTCGAAATTTAACGGCGTCAAAGGTACATTGATTAATCTATGGATCATACTATAAAATGCAGACATTTTTTGTTGGTAAGGATGATAAGAACTACTATGAATGACTATGTCCGAATATGTAGGCTTGTGATAAATTGCAAATGTATGTTTGTTATTTATTCTGGTAATTGTCAAGTCTAAATAATTAATTTCATTATTTGTTTCTATTTCAGTCGTAAATTCAATATTTGGGTGTATATTATTAATGTATTCTAAAAAGGTGCTCAATTGTCTATTAGTTCCTGTAAAACATACCAAAATGTCATCAACGTATCTATACCAATAAGTAAATTGTTTTAATAGTGGGTGTTGAAAAATTTTTTCCTCTATATCACTCATGAATATTTCTGCTAGTAGGGGACTTAATGGGTTTCCCATAGTTAAGCCATCATTACCTTTATATAAAATATTATTAAATTCAAAATAATTTTGGTCTAAGCAAACTTTCAAAACATTCAATATATCTTGTTTTATGATTGGATTGGTATGGCTATTTTCTAACAACTTCTCTATTAGTTTAACTGTATCGCTAGGCGGTATACTCGGAAACAAATTTTTTACGTCAAAAGAGATGAGTTTAGCATTCGATGGAACAACGATATTCTTAATATTGTCTATAAGTTCATTTGAATTTTTAATCGCATGTTTAGCTTGGAATTTAGTATATTTTCTTAAAACATCAATAAGTAAATTAGAAACTTTAACAGCTGGGGCGGTAATATACGAAACAACTGGTCTAATAGGATGGTTTTGTTTTTGTAATTTAATTAATGAATATAACTGTGGAGGACGGGGATTCTTTAATATTAGCTTAAATCTGTTATTTTGGTCTATGATGGAATTTGCTTGATTCAACAATGATTTTATTTCATTCTGGAATTTATGCGTGGGGTCTTTAGTTAAAACTTGATGATTACCCGTTTTTATGAATTCTTCTGTTCTAGTGATATAATCTTCTCGGTCAATCGCAATAACCGTATACGTATACGTATACGTCCTCCACAGTTATATTCATTAATTAAATTACACAAACAAAACCATCCTATTAGACCAGTTGTTTCGTATATTACCGCCCCAGCTGTTAAAGTTTCTACTTTACTTATTGATGTTTTAAGAAAATATACTAAATTCCAAGCTAAACATGCGATTAAAAATTCATATGAACTTATAGACAATATTAAGAATATCGTTGTTCCATCGAATGCTAAACTCATCTCTTTTGACGTAAAAAATTTGTTTCCGAGTATACCGCCTAGCGATACAGTTAAACTAATAGAGAAGTTGTTAGAAAATAGCCATACCAATCCAATCATAAAACAAGATATATTGAATGTTTTGAAAGTTTGCTTAGACCAAAATTATTTTGAATTTAATAATATTTTATATAAAGGTAATGATGGCTTAACTATGGGAAACCCATTAAGTCCCCTACTAGCAGAAATATTCATGAGTGATATAGAGGAAAAAATTTTTCAACACCCACTATCAAAACAATTTACTTATTGGTATAGATACGTTGATGACATTTTGGTATGTTTTACAGGAACTAATAGACAATTGAGCACCTTTTTAGAATAAAATTAATAATATACAACCAAATATTGAATTTACGACTGAAATAGAAACAAATAATGAAATTAATTATTTAGACTTGACAATTACCAGAATAAATAACAAACATACATTTGCAATTTATCACAAGCCTACATATTCGGACATAGTCATTCATAGTAGTTCTTATCATTCTTACCAACAAAAAATGTCTGCATTTTATAGTATGATCCATAGATTAATCAATGTACCTTTGACGCCGTTAAATTTCGAAAAAGAATTAAACATCATTAAACAGATATCAGTAAACAACGGTTTTGATCCCCATCTCATCGATAACTTAGTAAAAAAGAAAATGTTCCATAAGGCTCTAAATTTAATTTATCCTATTGATAAAAGATCTTATGATTTTTTCAAAACTTTAACTTACCTGGGCGAAACAAGTAATAAAGTTAAATCATTTTTAGAAAAACAAGACATTAATATCAGTTATAAAACTTCAAATAATTTATCCAGATATATTAAGAATAATAAATCAAGAGTAGATAGTAATTGTAAATCCGGGGTATACAAACTCAACTGCGGCAATTGTGACAAACTATATATCGGTAGGACATTTAGAAATTTTAATACTCGTATTAGAGAGCACAAAAGAAGTTATTCCACACAAGACAATAAATCTAATTATGCACGTCATTTAGTAGAGGATAATCACAACTTTAAGGATACTGTAAATATATTACATTTGGAAAATAACCCCAGTAAAATTAATCTATTAGAATCCCTAGAAATTAACAGGTATAAATATTCAGGTAGACTATTAAATAACCAGTTAGATCTTAATCCATCCCCACTTTTAAATCTTTTTAATGGCTCTGTATAATTAGTTTAGTTAAGTAATATGTATATATATTGGTGTAGTTAGAATAATAGTTTTAGTATTTTGTGAAACTTGATAAAGGCATTGTATGCCGAAACACGTGTCGTTTATAAAATAAAGTGTAAATCTCGAAATATAATTTTCGTTTTTGTGTTCTCATTATGGATTTACATCAAGTATCAGCCGCAACAATTCAGTATATTATGGGTAGGCTGGTGGTCTCTTTTATATTTCTCCTGAGGTTTTTGTTGATTTTTCACCCTTCTGAAACATTTGTTCCTCCAATGTGTTGCGTTTTTTAGATTTGTTATCTCATTCTTTACTTCTCTACTGAAACTGTTAAAGATCTTGCTAAAGTTTTTCGGTGTTCATATCTACTTTGTTGTAATTTTGTTGCTAATCTAATTTTATAAAAAACTGCACTGATTCGTGAGTTAGGCTTTTAATGTTGAATTTCTATTCTGTTATTTCTAATTCCTTACCCTTGTTGATCTGACGGATTTATTATTTGTAGTTGCTTATCATTTTAGCTATTAGTAGATGGTGGTCTAATCCATATTTCGGTCCTCGATATACCCTCAAGTCATTTGTTTTGAGATTAGATGTTTGTTTATGTATAATCAGTAATTATACGGATATCTCTTGTACGTTGTACATTCGTGTATTTATGAAGATCTTAATGGGGGTTAAATCCATTAATAATTTTTTAATTTTGATTTTCGCATAAATTCATTGTTATTTTTCATCTCTTTGCCGAATTGGCCTCAATCATACCGCCTTTATCCTTCTCTGTTCTGTCATTTAATTCTCTTAATTTGCATGTCTCGGTTTAAATCCGTTAAGATAGTTTGTAGTTTTAAATAGAATTCGTCTTTTATATCTGTAGCGGAATTGTTACATTTTTCCTTATTTCTGTTTTTATACTCTCACCACTTGTATGATGAGGCTGACATAGCATTTACATAACTACAGTAAACTATTGATGATCTTAGAGTGAAAACTTCTACAAAGATACAAAATGTGTTAATTGCATGACGTTAAAAACCGTTCCTGAATGGGAAAAATATAATAAATATTGTAACGTAAATCAATGTTAAAATTGAGGGCAGCAAATGTTTTGTTTAAATGCAAAACCTTCAAACATTTATGCATAACAGATAAGAAGACATTGAATTCAAGAGGCTGTTGGCACACAAAAAATTGTTAAGTAATCAAGATTTATATTCATCAGCGTTCCTTACTCTTTAGCAATATTATTTTGATATTCCAGGGCAACAACGTAAATACTCTTTTTTCTTTAATTGGTTTTAGAACTTTTACATTTTTGTCTAATTCATACAGAGAAACAATATCCGTAATAAGTCAGGTAAAATAAAAAAGTCTAGCCATTTCAACAACAATTTTTATCAACATTTTGCAATCTATATCAATAAATATAAAGCCGTTGACAACGAAGTCAGAATAGACTTTGAAACGTTTGGTATTCCTGCAATATACGTCGTTTTATTTCTATTGCGGTGTTATTGCCCAAAAAAACATAAAAGTAATCAGTACAGTAGTTTTTACATTTTACTATAACAAACAGACATGTACCTACATAGGTTACCGTAACAGTATATATCAATCCTATATGTACAAAATTACACTTATCCAGAGTATACATGAGTTATGTTTTAAACTTGAAAAGCTCTATTTTAGTATTTTCGGTGTAATATCTACCGGATAATGAATATTAATACCATTTCTTTACTAGATGATTCTTTCTTCGTACCTTAATCTTTTCAATTAATCTAAAACACAATATTTTCATCTGTAAAACTGTCAAGTCTTTAATGTTTAAACACATATTCAGCTAGATTAAGATTAATATATTTATTACAGATAAACTATTAAATGTTCAACAAGTTACATTTATTTGTTATGGATAATAATTTATATTTGTCAGATTAGTGATAAAAATTGATACGTTATCAGTTTACCCATGTTAATCACATTGTCGTCTACAGATTTACGAGATGACATAAGTATGGCCGTCAGTATTTCTGCCTGATTACACCTTCAAATAATTGTGTACATCAGTTTGTATAATAATAATACCTACATACAGTAATACTTTCTTGAGATTTGGAAAACTATAATTTCTTACTAACTCATTACCACAGTTTGTCGTTACAGTTTCTACAGAGCTTGTAATTCTTAGAATATTTTATTGGTTTCGCAGCTTGATATTTAGCTTTTGAGTATAAATAGCTCAGATATTTTTAGAATTCCTAGTTGCTTGTAGCATGACACTAAGCATAAGCCAATAAACCAGCATGTGAACGGAATGAAAATTCTTAAGAACGAAATTAATATTTGTTTTTAATTTTTTTTGTCATGTTGTTTCAATCCTAACGAAGTGGAATTTGTTTTTGTACGGATTTCTTTTATTTGGAGCAGCAAAATGTAGATGGCGAATCAGCTCTTAAAATTTATCTCAATTTTAATTAATCATAAATATTATTTAAGAAAATTACGTTTTTGGAAAGCAGCAACAAATTTTTGCTGACCATATAAGTAGCACAATGTGGTGAAATCATACAGGTATACTTACTGGTGTTTTAATTGGAAGATAAATTCAATGTCACATGCGTGTATAAAAGAATCGCAATACTGAAAGAATTTTTTTGTTTAATCTGCTGCGATAGCAACTGCACTGTGTGACTCAAAAAAAAAAGTTGTTTCGAACATTATATACAGTTGTTATAATATAATTTGAAAGAACAGACAAGGTAAACTGCATAATTTCAATTTTATTGCCTATAGAAATCTTAAATTTTTCGATTCATTTATTATTAGCTGAGAATATTTAATGACCCCTAAACGGAGATTTTGATCTAAATTCTGATGTTATTTAAGCATAAAGAATCGAAAAAATTTCTATTATTGTAAAAACGTTGCTACAATATAGATTTCTTAGCAAAATTTTAAAATTTGCCTAAACAATTAAAAAGCACAATTTAAGATCATGTGCAAATGGCGACTAAACAGATGTTTTTAAATCTACAAATTTTTGTTGGAAATAATTGTTGATAAAAGGTTTCCTTACCACTTGTTTGCCTGTTTTTTAATCCGTTAAACAGAGTTTACATTTTTCCTTTAATTGGTAATGGTTTAAAAATAATCAGGTAGGTATATTTGATATGAAATTGTAAACTCCTGTAGTACCACTTCAGTGTGCGTAATTCAAAATGTATCTATTACTTTGATATAAAATTTGACGATAGTAGTTAAAAATACTTATTTTGATCGAGATATTAGAAATCACATCACATACCTTCTCAGGAATGTATTTTCTCCTGTTAAAGTGCATAGTTTTAGTTTTAGTGAGTTGTATAGCTGTGGTGGAGAATCGGGTTCCTTTCAGGGATTGTGGTATGTGTTTATATTAAAAATTGTACCTAGACAACAAATTTTACATTCTCTAACATAAATAATAAGTGCGTGAAATATACAAATCTACTTAGAAGTATTGAATTAAGTTTTTAGTGTGCTAGTTGCAGATAGTTTGAAAATGTCTACCTCCTTGAAGGATCTTTCTCCTGGCAAGGAGGGGTAGCATACCAAATCAATAACGGTGACTTTATTTTCCATATATATTATATACATTTCAAAATTTCTATATTTGTTACTAATTTTCTTTTTAATTTTAAGCATATATTTATTTATATTTATTAATGTTTGCTTGATCCCCTATAGACTAACAGACTATAGCTACTCATAAAGTTTTTTTATTGTTTTGTGGATTAAATATCAACATTTGGTTAAATATTATTGAAACAATCACAGAAAGAGTTATATTATACACTTGAAATAAATCTTACTGAAATAAATCGTACTGTTGTGAGAAATACAGTTAAAAGAAAATTGAAAACCAAAATGCTTATGATTCCAATAAACACAAACAGAGTTATTCGTTAGTTAAAGTCTGGCTCTTACCTGTTAATTTCTCTCAAATAGATTGATAACCTCCCTACACAAACATAAATATTGCGCGTAAAATAAAACGGAATGAATTCTAATTATATGTTCCAAATCTTACAATTAATATATAGATAAATGCAAATAACAGCTGCATCAAATCGTTTAAAATCAAATCAAAGTAATATATTAACGCGAAATAAATATCGACAACTACGAGTTTCTGCGAAAACTATAACACAGAGGCACCAAATTCTGTGTGTAGCGCTGCTTCCCTGTAAATCATAGCATAGAAGTTACACGAAAGGATTCGTGAGTTAACTAAAATACAATCGGTTGACGATCCATAGAACGCAAGACAATGTTGTTTCTAGTCGGGGACCTTTATTGTTTAGCTTCCCTCAACTAATCTCGAATAATTATTAATGCATTTTTTACATACAACTGAACTTATCACTTTAACGCGAAATAAATACCAACATGTACGAGTTTCGGGAAACAGGTGTAGAAATGGAAATTAAGAAATAGCAACGAGGTTTATAGAGAGGGACATATCAGTATACATCAGTACCGTAAGTAGGTAAGATTCGCTTATAAAACCACCCAACATTGTGCCTGAAATTAACAGTTGAAGTATACAAAAGAAGTCTACATTTTTAATAATTTCTTTAAGGGGTCCAGCGACAGAAATGCCAGAGAGTGAACAAGGTAACTTCTACAATATCATGGGAGTCACAGACAAAAGATATGACAGCCACTCACCCAAGTTAAGTATACTAGGTGCAACTGAGTGGAAAAGGCCAAAAATCTGGTGAAAGTTTACAAGAATTCGAAGCAGACGTTAGCCGTTTAACACAGTTAGCATACCCAGACCTACCGGAAGATATTAAAGACCAAATGGCTACACAAAGTTTTATAAATGGAATTAAAGATGAGGTTCAACTTCACCTGAGACTTTGAGGTATGAGGAATAGTAATGAACTTCTGTCATGTTCTTTGGAAGTAGAAACTATCAAGAACATGTCCAGTCAGAAAGATTTTGACGCGACCCTTCAGAAGTTGAGATAAGTCAGAAACGGGGAACGCGGGTCGTACGCTAACGTTGTAAAAGTACAGGGCATTTCCAACGTGACTGCAGAGTAAAGTTACTAGACAAATCAGCAGTCAGAGTTAGCAATCACAACTGTACCCCCACTACAGTCAGTCAGACAGCATAACAGGGCGAATGCTTGCTAATCCTCCACCAGTTTCCAGAGCATCCGGGGATTTTGCTGAGATATCAGCAGCCTAGTCACCAAGGGCATCATCAATGGCAGAGCAATCATCATCACTTTTGAGACCGTCCCTGTTGTTTTTACGTCATTGGAAATCCGGCTAATTAACAGCAACACACCGACGATTACATGCCGATATAGGTCGAGGCAGATTAATGCTTTATATATGGCACAACATAATCTGGTTTAGGGCCCCGTAGCTGATATTGAGATCGAATTTATACTGTGTATGAGCCTAAGTAGCCAACATGGATTTTTGATTCCTAAATTAAAAATGTGTAATGGCATGGCCATTTCCGTAAAAATTGTAGCGAAACTCTCAACTAGAATTCCCTGTTGAACGGAATAAATTATTTATGGGCAACTAGAAAGAAATCCTGGAAGCTGCGTTGCAATTGTGGGGCCCGAACAGTGAGCGTATGATTAATTAGTTAGACGGGCAATAGTTAAACCGGAAGAGTCATACCAATTACAGTCCTGAATAAGTAACGATATCTGAATTGCCAGTGGTAAAGAAATAGTTTGTTTCGAGTCAGTGGATGCCATCATCAGTTGCGAAGAAGCTTTCAGGTCCTGCCAAAGAGTTCATAAAACAGTTTGCCGACCATTTGACACTCGTTACCCCAGGGAAACAGCAGAAACCAAGCAATTTATCTTAAATTACTGACAGATTTTCAATAATCATGATGATATTACCGGGCGTACAAATATCACCTAGCATCAACCAGAATAGATACTGGAAAAGTTCAACTCATAGTTCTTTGGGACAACAACTGGTACTCGAGAAAAATATCGTGTCCATATTACAAAATGCAGTTATTGAGCTATCCGTCAGCCCATAGTATGCTCTCGTCATTTTAGTGAATAAATACATAAAAAAAGAAAAACCAACTTCAAAAAAGTAAATAAACTAAAAAGCATGAAATAAACTTTTACTGCAACAATTAAATACTGAAGTCGGTGCCAAGTTGAAGAGCGAAATTGCGAAGTACAACTTATAGATTATTATTTTCACTTTAGCTTGGCACCGACTTCAGAAAAATTATTTAATTGTTGCAGTAAAAAAATATTTCATGCTTTGTGTTTAATTACTTTTTTTGAAGTCAATTTTTGTTTTTTTAAAATTGTGCTTTTTCAGTGATCCATTCCATCGTCATCAAATATAATTAACTTTTTCGATATTGCCTAAAATAAGGTATTTTACTTTTAAGCAACATTTATTATTTTGACCAACCTCGATTACAGTTGAATAGAATAGAATAACTTGTTGTCTAAATATGTATATGTATTAAGAAAGTTTTGCTTATGTTTCCAACTATATTATAGATGACTTGAGTATCATCATTTTTAGGTATGTTTATTATATTGACATTCATATAATAGTCTCTTCTCCATGGAATCTTATAATAAATCATTATACAGTTTTAATTGATATAGCACGATAGGGCAGTTTTCAATTCTAATAAACTTTGTTTAATAACAGTATGATAACAATTTGAGATATTATTAAAAATAAAGGTACTTCACTTTTATATGAAATATGGCATAATTAGATGCATTTTATAATCCTAATTACTACTGTTTGATAAGAATTTTGAATATTTCCAAAAATAAACGCATTTTATTTTAAATTCCTATTTGCTGACAAACCTCGTATACAGTTGACAAAAGTGCATGCAATAAATACATTACGTTTTAGACCATGCACATTTGTTTATGAGGAATAACTTCTTCTCTTACTAATATCATAAAAAAAAATCCGTTTGATTTATGAAGACACACCGTATATACAGACTAATTGATAATCTTCACCTTGAAGTTGATTAACTGATATTTATTTTGATTAATCCAATTTCTTTTCAATTTATTGTACCCCAAGTTCTGAATAGAAACATTTCCATATCTAATACTATAATACGAGCAATGTTTCTATATATATGTAATTGAGTTCTGGAAAACGGCTTTAACGATTTTGAGGAAATTTTCCCATTGGGAAGTTTCGATGGATAGAAATCGATTGGTGAGGTTCTCATCTTTGGGAAAAATCGTTTTACTGAGAAATTAAATTACTTTACTGACAGTTTGACAAACAAGGCGGCTGCTTTGTAATTTCAAAACGTTCAATATTGGATGATTTGGTAACCTACGTAAGAGTGAGACTCCTGTTGTAAAAATTCTTTTAATACAGGGTGATTTGGTGACCTATTTGAGAGTGAAACTTTTTTTAAACATTCTTTCAATGAAAATTGTTTTTGTATGTTGCGAACATGTACCTATATTATGCCTCCGTCATATTTTCCTAGCATTATATTTTTATACTTAGACATTTCAAGTCTTCAAGGTGAAAAAATTGGCACGGTAGGCAATTTTTGGATGAGTAAGATCTCATGATTTCGCATGTTAATTTGATGCATATAATATGAATTAGTGATGTAAAATTATAATTATTCAGGGTCTTTCAAAATATGTCAGATGATCCCTCTATGCAGGATATGGTTAAAATATAGGGTCAAATGGCATTATAGTATAGTTAGAAAAAAAGCGAGAAAAAATAATTTTATAGGGTACCCCATAAGCAGTTAGAAATTAATGATAGCTGACATACAGGGCGGAGAAAAAATATTGTTAGGCAGGATCGCTAAAAAAATGTTAATAGAATGTTATACCTATCGGGTAGCTTATTAGCATTTCCATTTACAGGGTGGTTGCAATATAGGATGTACTGGAATTATAATATTGCATTTGTATGTTCCGAACATGTAACTATTTTAGGCCTTTGTCATATTTTCCAAGCATTACATTTTGATAGCTAGACATTTCAAGTTTTCAAGGTTAAAAAGTTGGCACGGTAGGCAATTTTTGGATGAGTAAGATCTCATGATTTCGCATGTTAATTTGATGCATATAATATGAATTGGTGGTGGAAAATTATAATTATACAGGGTCTAACAAAATGTGTTAGATGGTCCATAAGAGTTGCGATGCAGGATGGTTAAAATATAGCGTCAAATGGAATTATAGTATATCTAGAAAAAAGCGAGAAAAAATAGTCGTGTAGGGTACCCATAACCAGTTGGAAATTAATGATAACTGACATACAGGGCGGAGTAAAAGTATTGTTATGCAGGTCGCTAAAACAATGTTAATAAAATGTTTTACCTATAGGGTAGCTTATTAGCATTTGCATTTACAGGGTGGTAATTATACATGGTGGTTCAAAAAAAATTCAATAGGTGGCTATAAACGAATGCATATACAGGGTAGTTAAAACATATGGTGGTGTGAAATTATAGTTATACAGTGTGATTTAAAATATGTTATATTAGGTAGCTTGTAAAAAGTTGCATATATAAGGTGGAGTGGAATTATAGTTATACAAAGTGTTTACAAAAATGTTACAATATAAATGAAAGAATTTGGAAACAAAAGTGTTTGTAGAATGGTCAAAAGCGGTTGCATATACAGGGTTGTTGGAATATGGAATCGAGTGGAATTGTAGCGTGATTAAAAAAATGTTATAAAAAAATGTTTGGATGGGTTTTTCATAAGAAGTTGCACATATAGGGTGGTGAAATATAGGGGGGAGTTGAATTGTAGTAACACCATGTAAATAAGAAATGTAAGAAAAAAATATTGTGTTTGGGGAGTTTAAATTAGTTTACATAGCAAATGTGCGATTATTTGGATATATGTACGTTTATGATAAAACCTTGAATTTACGAGTGAAGCTCGGTCACCCAGGTACTTTTTATAATACCAGCACCTCCACCAAAGCGTACTATATAAGGAAGTCGGTTTTTGCCGATTTTCTAAACAAAGGTACAAGCTATGTTCTGGAAAAACAATATGGGAACACTTCGCGATCCCCCGGAAGAGAATCCAGTAGAAATGATCGAAATACCTTAAGCAGTTTTTGAGTAATTGATACAAATTGAGAACCTCCTTCTTTTTGAAGTCGGTTAAAAAGAAGGATGTAACCAACCGATTTTGCGTAGAAATTGAACGACGTAATGGAGAAAGACACTCTCCCGAATTGATAAAATGTTGACTCCATTAGTACGGTTCCGGTTATTCTCCTCATTAGGTTAAAAGGGTGGATATTGGCAGGTTAGACTTCACGAAAGCAACACATCAAAGAGAGTGTTTTGCATAAGTAAAGGGCAGTTTCAATTCATGATCACGCCTTTGGGTTATATAACGCTCCCGCTAAAGTCTGTAATTTCCCCCCAAAATTAATATTAGGGGTTTCTCCTTATTTTTTCGATAAAATTCAGGTAAGGCCCTATATCTCTACTTTTCAGGTGAGGCTATATATCTAATTTTTCTCAAAATTTCTTCATTTACGATATGTACTACTGATCGGGTCACCAAACTGTACACTGATACCAAATTTCAACCTCTTCCGTCCAAAATAAATAAGAAAGTTATATAAGTTTTAATTAAATGGAATGCCGAATCTGAATTGTCGCGGTGATGTTATCACTGGATGAACAAAGTTGCTGACACGGCATAACTGAACCTGCCATGTTGATCTTATCGTTGCAGTGCCGTTGCGTTAAAATTCCTACACCCCCGAAAAGGAACTCGAGGATGAATCTATTCGAGTTTCGTGTAATGGCCTTGGAATTGCATTTTGCCTCTCGGATTGAAATTTCTATTATATTGAAGTTTGAAGTTCTATTTCTAACGATAAAATTTTGGAGAAATCAAAAATGAAAAAACTGTGGTGGTTGGAATGTAATTAAATAATTTCTTTAGGTTCAATACCAATTTCTTCAAGTTGAAATTCATGTAATTTATTGCGTGAAACATTTTGGAATTTATTTCTGAACGGACACATCTGGTAAGGAAATTTCATTAATATCTAGAAGGGCTAGTGTATGGCCCTGAGATATTCTCTTGTAGTTTTGGAACGTGAACTTTGGGGTGGAAATTAAACATTTTGGAGGGACCTCAAAATGGTAAGGTCCCTTGTTGACCATTTTATCCACAACTTGTCATTCGTCGATTTTTTGAATAATGGAATTGTATAGTTTGACAGGAACTTGTTGACATTTGTGTCCCTTGACAGCAGTTTTCTACTGCAGTCTAAGCTTTATTGTGTGGACACTAGGCAGTTTGTGTGACACAAATAATTAGAGTTCATTTCATTGCGTGGATCTTCTTTGGACTGATATTGGTCGATACTCAATATGAGGAAAGTTTGAGGAGGGATGAACCATATAATGATGATTGATAATGAGTAAAAGTGACGGATTAAACATTTCAAAATGATCTAAGGGAAATTTTAAAGAAGATATTAATTCATATTATGTGTAATGAATCTTTGTAATTGTTTAAGCACTTTTTGGAAAATAACACCACAAATTCACTGATAATATTATCGGTTCTATAGAACACACTTCAAACAAATTACACAATAGTGAAGCTCAACTATATTGAATAAGAACAAAAAATGAACTATAAAAACTTATACATATCAAAAATAACCTTTCAAAAACTGAATTAGATTTAATTAAAGTTCAAATTTTAAATGCAGATAAAGGCAATGCCACAGTTATTTTAAATAAAACTAACTACGATTTCAAAATTCAAAACGAAATAAACCAAGAACAATCAGTGTAGGGAACTTAGCATTATTATAATACCATTTTTGCGAAAAAATTCTAAAGTGTTTGAATGGTTTTTCTTGAAGAAGGTACTACGAATAACACAAAACGAGTTTTGTTAACACATTTTTACTTCTGAGTTAATTATACTAGGTGTTTAAAACAGCAAAAACCACCCTAATTTTGGCAGTTTTTGTGACTCAGCAACAGAATAAAAATTTAAGGTATCAAAGGTAAGTATCTTGTATGCGTATTTTTAGAACCTATTAAATGAGATGTTGATAGATAATTAATAAATGAGTTATTCGCGAAAAATGTGAAAAAAAGGCGCATCATTTCAATCAGTTTCATTTGCCTTTGAACGTTTTCTCACAATTTATAGCGGTCCTTTATTTTTGGTGATGTTTACAAGGCTCCCATTCTTCATCAAATCACTTTTTTATAAATTTGAATAGAACATGGTAATTATCAAATCTTTCAGTAGGTACAACTCATCATATATTAATATTCTTTTGGATATTTTCTATTGTCTGTAAATTTATTTTGAAATTCTGCTTTTTGGTAATGGGCAACGCATAAATATTAGTAGAGGGGGATTCTCATTTCCTCACACGGTAGAATAAAAATAGCATGTCATCGAATTGACATGAGGTTTTAAATATTGTTTCCAAGCAAATTACATTATATACATGTGTAAATCAAATATAAACGGTAATTTTGGTATTCTGTTTAAAATGCAGTTTCGACCTAGATTATATTATTTGGAGTAGATGTTTGGTTAATGGGCATTGGGGAACCAGCCTGGTACGCGAGTATGCTTGGCTTTGTTGTCAATACCTATTGTATGATGTTTGGTCATTACAGAGTACAGCCATGACTAAGCTAGAGGTAGATTTGTCTGTTGTGCAACAGATTATCAGGTTTTTAACCAGTAAAAGCGTTAAAGCCTCAGAATCCTGTGTATATGTGGTACGAGAACGATAACCATTATCGAAGCACAAGTCTATTAACCGTGGAAGAATTTCCTCAGAATTGGGTGTCAGTTATAGAAGTGTTCAATCAATTATCATTGATCAACTTGGTTTCAGAAAAAATAGTGTTCGATGGGTTTCGAGGTTGTTGACTCTAAACCAAAAGAATGTGAGATAGGAGATCGTTGAAAGATTTCTAAATAGATTTCAGCCAGAAGGGAAGGCTTTTTTGAAGTGCATCGTCTAACGTGGCGAAAGAAGAATAAAAGCCAAAACTCGCCTCTCATCTGGAAAAGTCCTTGCCACGATTTTTTTTTGACTCTAAGGAAATTTACTAATCGATTTTCTACATGCCTAACGTACAGTGAATGTAGATTACTACTGCCAGTTGTTACGGTTGGCAAAAGTCGCGTATTTGAAACAAAAAACAAGGAATAAACTGCAAGAGATGGACTAAGAAGCCCTCGACCACCCTTCTTATAGCCCTTAAAGAAGTCTAGGAGCACATGCGCTCATACCTCTTTTATTTATGGTTGTCCGACTAAAAGTTACTTGACAAAAAAGTAGACATTTTTTTTGTGTAACCTATAGTTTGTCAGATAAACCATAGATGAGTTTTTCTAAGATGGCGGCCAGGGGGTTGCAACCCCACAAATTTAAATTTAACTTAACACTAACCCCCCCCCCTTGATATCTAAAAAATAAAACTGCGTCAAATGTACGCTAAGCCCAAAAAATTAACATTTCAATGGACTACTTATGATATGCCACCGTTTCTCGTCAGTGGGCTATCAGCAGACAGTTTAACAGTTGGCATGGCATTAGTATTACGGAAAGAATCAGATCAATTTGAAATTAATGTCTGTTCGAACGCAGTAGTAAAATGAGGGGAAGGTGCTTCTCCCATTTTATTTAATTCCGAATACCAAAACGTAGGCTTTTAAACTGATTTTACATACAAAAAAAAACAAAAGCAAAAGGAAATTATTTATGAGGGATTGTACTGAAAGATCCAATAATTAATATGTTCCTTTGAGATGGTTAAAATATTACTTTAGCCCAAAATGGGAGCATTGTAAACTTCACGTAAAATCAAAAGCAATGGAACAAAATCTGATTTGCAACAAAATCTTCTGAGCTGTAAATTTGAGATCACCAGTTATTTACCTCGTAGAAATGAAACATTTCAAAATTTCAACGTGTCTTATACAATAACTATGGATGATTGAAAATTGCGTTTTTTTACAGTTTTTCCCAATAACTCAATAACTTTAGTCTCTATTGAAATTCAGTATAAAGCAAAAGTTGTCGAAACTACATTACAACTTTTCATTCAGTAGCACAGAAGTTAAAATAGCGATTTTTACAACTTTTAACACTCCGTGTAATTAATTGAGGAGTAAATTTTTTATGTTTTTATGCGTTATGCTATATACATTCTTCAAGAAAAGCCAATCAAACACCTGTGGATTTTTTTGCAATTGAAAATACTAAATTCCCTCGAGTAAATATACAAAATTAAACATAGATCTTCTATAGAAAATAAAACATACCGATTACTTTACAATCACAAACATTAATTTACAGAACAAGAACGTAATAATCTTACTCCACATTATTCTAGACCGCGTTACCCAAAATTCACAAACCCAACATCTCATTAAGTGTAAATCTCAGGATCAACTACAGGAATTTTGAGTAAAAAACTTATCTTAGTGTTGATTTGAAAAGCTTCCAATTCTATCAGATCGATGTACTGACCAACAATTGAACTGTAAATATTAAGTAGTAAACTATTTTCATGGAGTGATTCAGAAATCGTTTGTATGGAATCGACCAAATCTACTGGACTTATTATCGAACTATGTAAAATTTTTAAGCGGGCGTAAGAGACTGCAGTTAAAACATCATTCAGGGTATATTCAATAAATATGTGACTCTCCTTTAGGCTTTTACACTTATCCAAGATATTGATATGAATTGAATTGAATTCATGAAAATCAAGAGCTTTTTGAATGTATAAAATTGACTGCCTTATTTTTTCGATGTTATTCGAGAATATTTTTTCCTCGGATTGATGTTTTTGAAAAGTGTTGTATAGGCTCATAATAACTGTATTTGTTACAGATAAGTCTTGGATTTGGTGTTGGTCTTTAGTAATTTTAGTTATACAGTTATTTATGTATTCACCATTCTGCTGCATATAAGTTTCCTGAAATAGTTTTCCAAACTGGTCCCAGTCAGGTAATAAGTCCGCGTTTTCTTCTGTTAGTAGGATAAGTTTGAGTGTCAGCGAGGTGACGGATTTAGAAATTTGTTTTAAGAGGCTCACATGTGTTTGTATTTTTGGTTTACATGATTTTGTATTAGTTGTGATTTCGTGCATAGTCTCTACAATTCGGTTTAGTTTAGTATCATCATTTAAAATAGTGTTCTATCCAGTCCGTCCCTGGTTTCATTCCGTGAGACATCAATCGCTGGGATAGAAAAAAAAGAAGACCTAGAAGGTTCGGATGGAAAAAAAAACTTATCTCGAAATAACTCAACAACTGTAAAATTGACACTGGATTGTACGGGAGAATCCGATGCTGAATTTAAAAGGAGTGGCCTATCATCGCAGCAGTCAGTTAGTGCGGCGAAGAGCTTATGTTGTATTATTATCGTGATATTCGAATCAGCTGTTGTGTATATTTGATGTAAATAAAAGTTCTAGAAAGTGGTAGTGAATATTAGTTTTTAAATTTTAATTGAACCCACGGAGTATATAACAAATTTGGTGATCAGAAGTGAAGGATTAAGTGAAGTTAAAATCGTAATTTGATTTATGGAAATCCGAAGCATGGAAAAATCGAACGAAACTACCAAAAAATCGTCAAACAGGTTACGGAGGGATGAAAAAATACTCAGATTCTGGAAAAAGGTGACAAGAAGGAGAATCAACTTCAAGAAGATATCCAGCAAAAGTTAGTGAAATCTTTTGATGAAAAACAACAAAATCTTGTTTCCACGATGGAAGAAAGGCAACTAAATTTATTGGAGGGATTATTCTCGAAATTTGAACAAAAACACAAATTGAATTACAAAGACAATATGAATTTAAATTATTAGATGAACAGAGACAAAATGAATTTAAAATACTAGAAGAAAAACGACAAAATGATTTTAAAATATTTGAAGTAAAACAAGGCAAAACGGAAGAAAAATTGCAATTTGAACAACTAATGCAAATAGTATCGCAAGTTAATGAAAGAATGCAAATAGTGGAATCAGACATAAAAGAGATAAACAACACATTAAGATCTTAAAAGTAATGTGGAAACTCTTGAAATCAAAGTAGATGACATCGATTCCATCCAGAGCCAGGTGAAATTTGAAATCAGTTGCATTAAAAACACAGTACAAAGTGGAGTAACTGAAGTACAAGATAAAATCAGTGTCATCCAAAACAAAGTGGAAACCGAAATTAAACAATTACAACAAGATTTGCAGAGAGGGAAATTCCAGCACACCGTGAGTACCAAAGGTTCCTTTAGTAAAGCACCCACCTTCGACGGCAGCTCATTTTGGCCCATGTATAAAAGGCAATTTGAAGCCGTGGCTACAGCTAATGGATGGGAACATTTTTGTCTCTTGTAATTTCCTTAAGAGGTCCGGCCTTAGAACCCCTCCAAAGCATTCCAGTCGATGAACAAGGCAATTTCGACAAGATCATCGCCATCCTGGACAAAAGTTACGACAATCAATCCCTAAGCCAAGTATGCCAGGTGCAACTAAGTGGGAAAACGCAAAAATCCGGAGAGAGCCTCCAAGAATTCGAAGCAGAGATTAGATTGTTAGTAAACCTGTCCTACCCAGACCTGCCAGAAGAAACAAAAGACGTGCTATTTAAAAAGAAGGATGGAACTACCCGATTTTCCATGGATTACAGAAAGCTGAATGACGTCACCAAGAAAGACAGCTATCCACTACCCCGAATTGATGACACTCTGACCACACTAGCAGGCTCTCGTTGGTTCTCCACACTAGACCTAAAGAGTGGATATTGGCAGGTTGATCTAAACGAAAACGACAGAGAGAAGACAGCGTTCTCCACTAGTAAAGGTTTGTTTCAGTTAACGGTAATGCCCTTTGGGTTATGTAATGCTCCCGCAACTTTCGAGAGACTAATGAAGTATATCCTGAGCAATTTAACATGGAGGACGTGCTTACTATACCTTGACGACATTCTAGTCATGGGTCAGACATTCGTCGACCATCTGAAGAACCTGGGCGAAGTATTCTCCAGAATTAATAACGCCAACCTGAGACTCAACCCGAAGAAGTGATTCTTGTTCCAAAAAGAAGTACAGTATTTGGGCCACGTCGTTTCCGAGTCAGGAATCCGCACCAACAAGGACAAGATAGGGCCTCTGTACCTCCTACAGGCGATTTGTTGATGGATTTTCCACTATTGCCGCGCCTCTACATCAGCAGACCACTGAGAAAGAGACCTTCCGTTAGAATCAGGATTGCGAAACATCATTCAGACGACTGAAGGCAGCACTATGTTCCAGCCCAATCCTAGCCTTTCCTTCACAGTCCGGCAAGTTCATTTTAGACACCGACGCCAGCAACACAGGTTTGGGGGCCGTCCTATCCCAGGTGCAAGATGGTGAAGAGAGGGTGATCGAGTACTACAGCCGTGGATTCTCGAAACGGAAGAAATTATTGCGTCACCAGAAAATAACCTCTTGCAATAATAAGGGCTGTAGACCATTTCCACAAATACCTCTATGGTCGTCATTTCTTAATCCGAACAGATCATGCCGCCCTCAAATGGCTGCTGGACATGAAGACACCGGAAGGACAACTTGCCAGGTGGATAGAGAAATTACAGCAATACGATTTCAAAGTGGAACATCGTGCCGGCCGGTTGCACAATAATTCCGATGACCTATCCAGAAGACCATGTAGAGCAGAATGCGGCCATTGTCTGAATACGGAACAGCGAGAGGGTATCTCCATCATACAGATCCAAGTGCAGGCCAATGAAGACTGGACAACGGTACAGTGCATCCAGGACCAAATCTTGATACTCAAAGAGAGTAGAGAATGGAATACTCAAGCGAGTTTGGGAAAGCACTGAGGGCCGAGAAACCAAGTCCCAACTGGTTGTTCCTAAGAAAAATGTACCAGTCATCCGGACCTAAGTACATGATGGGATTACCGGGGGCCATCTGGGCATGAACAAAACCCTAGACAAAGTTCGCCAGAGATACTACTGGGTAAATTATTTCGAAAATGTCAGAGATTGGTGCCGGAAATGTGCCACCTGTGCAGCCAGTAAGGGCCCGAAGACCCGGACGAAGGGCAGAATACAGCAATACAATGTGGGCGTCCCATTTGAGAGAATTGTTATAGATGTCGCCGGTCCGTTTTCCAAGTCTGAGAGGGGGAACAAATACATTCTGGTCGCAATGGATTACTTCAGCAAATGGCCTGAGGCATAAGCGATTCCCAACCAAGAGGCAACCACGATAGCGACGGTGCTAGTAGAACAGCTATTGAGCAGGTTTGGCGTCCCGATGGAACTACATGCAGGCCAGGGGCGTAACTTCGAATCGAATGTATTCCAGAAGGTCTGCACGATGTTGGGGATCAGGAACACGAGAACAACACCATTGCACCCACAGTCAGACGGAATGGTGGAAAGTTTCAACAGGATCTTGGAACAACACCTATTCAAGGTCTTCAGCAGTAACCAGCGTGATTGGGATGAGCATATTCCTCTAATCCTGTTGGCATATCGCTCAGCCATACATAATAGTACAGGCCGGACTCCAGCCAGGGTCCTATTAAGAAAAGAGCTGCGATTACCCTGCGATTTGTCTTTTGGCTCCCCCAAAGAACCTTCCCAAGACATCAACGATAATGCCGACTAGCTCCGACATAACATGCTGGCAATACACGAATTATTCCGAATACAGATGTTGGCCACCAGTGACCGTATGAAGACGCGATACGAGCTTAAGGCCAATTCAGTCGGGTTCCAAGAGAGGGACAAAGTCTGGCTGTACAACCCCCAACGGAGCAAGGGTAAATCTCCAAAGCTTGCACCCGCCTGGGATGGTCCATACGAGGTGGTCAAGAGGCTTAATGACGTCGCCTACCGGATCCGTCGAAACCCCAGGACCAAGTTGAAGGTGGTCCATTTAGATCGACTCGCTACCTACCATGGAGAGGATGTTTCTGATCGGGACAATCAGAATTAAAGGGAGGACATTGTTATAAAAATCTATCCAGTCCCTCCCTGGTTTCATTCCGTGAGACATCAATCGCTGGGATAGAAAAAAAGAAGAGCTAGAAGGTTCGGATGAAAAAAAACGTATCTCGAAATAACTCGATAACTGTAAAATTGACACTGGATTGTACGGGAGAATTCGATGCTGATTTTAAAAGGAGCGGCCCATCATCGCAGCAGTCAGTTAGTGTGGCAAAGAGCTTATTTTAGATTATTATTGTGATATTCAAATCAGCTGTTATGTATATTTGATGTAAATAAAAGTTCTAGAAAGTGGAAATGAATATTAGCTTTTAAATTTTAATTGAACCCACGGAATATATAACAATAGCTTCTTTGAAAGGGCTAAGGTCTTTGTAAACAAGAAGTGTCCATCTATCATTAGAAATTTCTTAGTGTCCCTTTTTCGTGAAAGAAAACTCCTATTGTATTGTTAACGGGTGTAAGAGATTATTGTTGGAGGTTTATTACTGAAAACAGGTTACATCATCTGAAAAGAAGGGATTCATTCAAAATAAGGCTTTTTTCTGTCATAGTTAATTTTACTGATTTGATTAGTCTGTAAATTTGTAACGGTGGCGGTAATTTCAAAAGGTACATTGAATTTGTTTTCGGATCTGGGGTTAATGAGACTTTTGCACGTAAACTTTGTCGCCTACTTTGAGTACCGGTTGATTAGTCGAAACATGTTTGTCAAATCTAAGTTCAGAAGTTTGTGTTTGTTGGTCTGTTTTAGCGGGGCAAGTCTATAGTAGTTCATTCTATTGCTAAGGTCCCTAACATATTTAGAAATGAATTTTTCCTGATCGTATAGTGTTTCCGGTTGCCTATTAGAAGTGTGCCCAAAATAAATTCGTACCACGAGAAACCGGCTTTATTTTTAGTGTCATTACAGTACATAACTGCATAAGGGAGGACCTTCAATGGATGTTCCTCCGGATGATTCGATTTGAGTCTGGATGGTGGACGCTTGAAAATGATATTATTATGTCATATAGTTCGCACTGTCTTTTGTACGAAAATATTAAGTCTTCGATCATTTATGCTCATGGGAAGTCAGTCATGGAAGTTTTGCCATAAGAAATTGACTATTCGTTTTGTGAGATTTGTCTAAAAGTTTAGCATTAGAAATTTCAATTTTTGAATAATCGATTTTTTACTCGGTTTTATATAGTTGAGCAAATCGGTTAAATTCTCTTTGTTGTCTTTGGTTCGTCAAGATCATGGCGTTCTTGATCGTAATTGGAGTTGTCAGAGTTATCGTGACTATTACCTGAATCTGGTTATTCGGGGTTGGTTTTGTTATTTGCAAAAATGTTTATCCTTGAAAGAAAATCGGTGCATTGTTTCAAGTGATTAATTTTGATCACCAACAGTTCCTATTCGATGGTGGAGTATCGTCTTTCTGCAGAGCAGATTGTATATAAAGCATATATAGGGAGATCTTTTCCCACTGGGCCTAGGGAGAGACCGCTCCAATTGCAAAAGCACGAGCATCAGTAGTGAACAGGAATGGTTCCTCGAAATTTGGGTAGATCAAGATAAGGTCAGATACAACTGCTTGCTTCAGTGCGTTGACGGAAGGATGTGCGTCGAAGATGCGTCTTTCTATAGAAGTTTTTGTTACAGGTTTTGACTCAGTGTGCCGATAAGAGCAAGTGGCGTATTTTTACAAAAAAAAAACACTATTTCTCGGTAACCGAGATTAATATGAGAATAATGATATTAATTATTTAAATTGTCAGAGAATTGATGTGAAACTTTTGCCAAAATTCTTTTATTGAATAGGGGGATGGGTTTTAGTAAAAAGTTAAAAATGTTAAAAATGTCAAGAAAGTATGTAAAGTCAAAAATGTCATAAAAGTAAAAAATTTTTGTGGATGTTCATTTGGTATTTTCACCCCTCACAATGATTTCCGAAAAATACAGACAAGTTAAGTAATTGAAAATCAAGGTGTAGTAAGATCAGTTTCTAGAAACTGCCTGGACCACCAGTTGGTTTCTTATAGAAAACAGGATTAACTTTAAGAAAGTAGGTCTACGGATTTGTCAAATAGTTTTCCTGTATAATATGTATTTTGTTTTATACTTATCTATTTGATGTGACCTTTCGTTGTAGAAAAAAGTTTTTTGAAGTGATTTACAAACTATTTATAGGTAGTCTTTTTGGCAATTTCAGTTGATTAATTGACTTTGAAGTTTCCTTTTTGATGATAACAAATCCGTATACCTACTTTCACACAGTTAATCCTGCGAGAGAGTTTTTTCTATTAGAAGGCAACTAGTGTTCCGGAAAGTTTTCATAAAGAGCACTGCTCTTAGATACTATTCCTTGATTTTCAATTATTTAACTGATATGAAAACACGATAGTGCCCCCGCTAAGACGAGCCAACCGAGAACGGGTACTACTACCTTTTCTCGAAGCGCTTTGTCGTTTATTTTAATCCTCATAACTTGGGATTGGATTGTACCAGATAATCAAAATTCTCAAGATATGATGTCAGTAGTGGACATATTAAACATATGTTTCAATTGCATAGCTCTTATACTTTGAATTTTATTGATATCTAAGAAACCTCGATTTCGTCACTGACATACTGATGACCATACAAATTCACAGGGTATTTCCTGAAGTCCTAGAAAGCTGGTGTGTAAGCTAGTCTTAGTACACAGACAAGAAAAAAATTCCTAAACTTGGAACTATACCCCCTAAGCCCTTAAACTAGAACTTTGTGTAGAATATTTTTTCTCTTGCCTATTTATTTGGTAGTTTGTTATCGATAATGATCATTATCATATACTGATGATTGTTTCGGTCATTCCTTGGTGAAAATTCATATTTTAATTATATTAAAACACTAACCACTGTGGTAATTTTCACAAATTTATTATTTTCTTGACAATTGTTTCGCTCTGATGACAGGCTTCGTCAGAATTAAATATTAAACTAAATACTAAACATCTGAATATATTATATAGTGTTGTAAGATAATAATGAGTAAATAGGTAGAATGCACAATATGTTTACTGTATAATATTAGTGAAGGTAAATATTATTAATATAATTTGGAATTTTGTATTATGTTATATTAAGATTAAGTAAAGGAAAATTAAAGAAAAAAGCTATGGAACAAGTATACCCTTCCTCTCCTAACTCTAACTCAAAATTTCACCAATCCATTACATTTATAGGTTCTCCATCTGAAAAAATTTCTCAATTTCTACTAAACAGAAATATTCAAACAGCCTTTAAAACCAACAATAATTTAGCCAAACACATAAAAAATAATAAAGATAAAATTAATAAGTATGCAAACTCTGGAGTCTATAAGTTAACATGTGATAGTTGCCCAAAATTTTACATCCGTCACACAGGAAGGTCATTTAAAACAAGATGGTCTGAACATTTAAAAGCCTATGAAAATCAGAAATACAACATATCTACATTTGCCGACCATTTATTAAATGAAAATCATATTCCAAAAACTACTTTCAAAGTTTTACATCTAGAACAAAAAAGTAAAAAATTAACTCTGTTAGAATCACTTGAGATCAATAAAAATAAAAATTACCACATTTTTTAAATGGCCAAACTGATACAAATATGTCTCACTTACTTAATCTTAATATACTTACATAATACAAAATTCCAAATTATATTATTAATTATTATATTATATTATTATATTATATGTGGCTAGGCCGTTTTGCTTGTAGAGTGAGGGCATGTAAAGTTAGAAACTTGGATCTACTTGAGATCTGACTTTTTAACAGTGCGGCCTCGTCTCGTCTTGGCAACATTTTACATGAAAATGTTTTTGGTGGGATCTGTATTTTTCAGAAATCATTGTGAGGAGTGAAAATCCCACATGAACATCCAAAATAACTATTTTCCTCTTCTATAATATAGAAAATACTTAAAGTAAAAAATGTCAAAAACGTCAAAAATGGTAATATTAATATATGTCAAATAAAAACAAATTGGAAAACAGGAAAACCACAATATCAAATATCAAAAATCTCAAATACGTCAAATATCGTTACCTCATCATATCAAATCCAAAAATAATTCATTTTTAGAAGCGGTTCCAGCCATATAATTTGCTCATGAACTATGATGTTAAAACGGTTTTCTCAAAATGAAAAGTATAGCCGATGTGAAAATTACCATATGAAAAAATATGTCAAAATAAATACGTCAAACACGCACATTTATCTAGCCCGTGCAAACCTAGCATTAAATTAAACATAAAAAAATCGACTAGCAAAATATTCCTTTCTACTTTCAATGAAAGTTGAAAAAAAGAATTAATAGGAACTGCGCCAACAAACTTTAAGAATTTTTTTATTGCTATTTTTAATGAAGAGTAATTTACCAATTACTAATGTATACCTATTCTATGTTTGAGGCATAATTCTGAAAATGCAGTGAAGTTATATCTCATAACAATAAATAGAGATTTTATAACAACAATTTTATAAATAAAATGTAAGGTAGTATTATATCTCTTTGGAAAATGACGTCAGGCCTAGATTATGAAACTTCTGAATTCTTAAAAATTGTTACGTTATATTTTTGCCTTAGCTACTCAGTATAATTGAACGCGTTTAAGACCGGTCCAAATGTTGCTTTTATTCGTCCGTTCCGATAGCGATCGATAACCTACCGTTCGCGCGCTAATTTTTCCGTATTTATTGTTTTTCGTTGTGATTTATTTTTGAAGGATGTTTGAATTCGACCTGTGGAGACGAAGTGATTTATCAAATATTTAGTGTTTGGCATTGTGTGTTTCTTGACAGTTGTCATTGTCGTCGACAAGGCGGGAAAGATGTGCGGGTAGAAAAGTGTGTGAGGTTAACTGGAGAAGTCGTGCAGTTGTTTTAAGGAATTTTCCACTAGTATACTGGCGTTTGATAAACCATCCGAGTTCGGGAGTTATATGGAAATCCCTACATTGTGTTCCAGCATATTGTAGTACTGTTGATTAGTTGCTGGGATTCTTGTCTCATTGAGGATTTGAAAACTTCTGTTGTTGCGTAATTCTTCGGAGTGGTCATGGTATTTGGGGCCACCCTCACAATGGAACCCCTTAGTTGATAGGGTAAGTGATTTTTGTTTGTTCACTAGCCGATTTCTCGTATTGTCAGACTATTGATAGATATTTTCTTTTTTTAGGGTTTTTGTTCTACTTCTTTTTCTTCTTTCGTTCTTTCTTCCATTTGTTTTTGTTTCTACGTGCTGCGTTCCTGTTTTGTTCTCCATCCAGTGAGATTGGGATTATATTTTGCTGTTCTATTACGACACTAGAACACAGACCTGGTTTGGCATTATGGTATCATGCCGATCATGGACTTAGCATGCAGATGAACTAGTTGATGGTGCATACACTAACACTGTATATCTGGTATTTCTATCATCAGAGTTCCTGTGGTGGAGTGACTCTAACTTCAGCTTCAGCTGTGGTTTCAGATAAGTGACAATTTGTGTGTCTGGTTACTGTTTCATTATCAGTTATTTTTACAATAATAGCATAAACCTTAATATTTGATTTGAAATTAATAAAATAGAATTTGTTAACCGAAAGTAAAGACCATTAGCCTACTATCGGGTTTATTATTATTATTATGATTGATTGCACTTACCCTCGAGCTCGAGTGTAGTATAGATTAGACACCAACGTCGGAATTCTGAATTTTATTTAATGATAAATACCAGGTAATTTATTATCGGTTCCCATTAGTGTAGTATTTGATATTGACGATTTATTTAAATATTCTATTTATTATAATTATTGTATTAGAGGAATATTTAAATATTTTGTATCCAGGTTATTCAGAATCTCACATGTTTATATGTACAGTTTGAATATCTGTCCTTAAGTGTATATTTGTTTCATTTCATTTTTTCTTTAGGTTTATTTAGCTTAAACATTCTAAGGCTGTTTTGCATTAATAGAGTGCCCTATGGCATATTTTTAGCGCCTTGTACTAGTCTGTTCGCGCAAATTAAACTTATATTTTGGAACTGTTGTATGCTTATTATTTATTTTTTTACTACATTCATTTTTGTATATCTAGATATTAGCACACTGGCGACCAACGTGTGGGGCCCAATAGCAATTTTGACCCAGTAGCAATTTTTGATACTCAACGTGTGGGGCCCAATAGCAATTTTGGCACCCAGTAGAATTTTTAACACTCAACGTGTGGGGCCCGATTTTTTTTCGTGCATACACAGTTTTAAAATCAAGTACTGTAGGTTTCTATTTATTTATTTGGTTCATATTTGTGACTTATAAGTTGCTCATATTAGCATTTTCCAACCATTGACTGGTACGTTTAAGATGATTTAATTTTTATGGCGCTGATTTATTGATATTTATCTAGATATTGGCATTAATTGAGCATTTTGTGCCATATATTGTTATTATTTTTGATATTATATTTGTTTTATTATCTCATTTATTATATATTGTGCAAGACAACAAAAAACTTGATTCGGCCAAGCGTTATTTAGGGTGAATCATTTGCAATTTGATGAAAAGAGTTTAGTTTGGTCTTTCGTTATTATGGCTTTGAGGAAGATGCAGGTGAAGTGGTTGAATCAGGAAGAGTTAAGTTATGAAGTAGTGAGAAGAGGTTTTGCTACAGGCACTGTAGATCAGATGCGTCATGCTCTGACTATGGCGTTGTGGTTAGAGAAATGCGGTGACTCTGTCAGTTACCCGCCATATCCATTTTCTCCAGAAGGATATTTGGTTGCTGTGGAGAGGAAGTTGGACGATCTTAGGCCCAAGGTGCAGTCATTCAAGGAATCCAACACGAGTAATGCTTTTAGCAAGCTCCAAAGTAAAATCTCTCACTTATTGGGTAGAATAGATAACTTGCCTGTCGAGGCCACCCGTAGACCTGTTGTGTTGTCTGAAGCGTTGTTACTGTTGGATCGATTGTATGCGAACAGCGTAAAAGGCGCCTCTGATCAAGATCAAGTTGAACCGCCTCAAGTTAGTTTTCTTCCACCGCTACCCGGTGCGGCAAATTTTACACAGTTCGCACAAATCATTCCTCCGTCTCGTATGTCATCGAGTGTATCTCCAAATGCTAATCAGGGTAGTTCACTTTCGTTTAAACCTGTTCCCCCTAGTAAATGGAACCTTAAATTTTCTGGTTACCGGAGAGGTCTTTCGTTAAGTGCTTTTCTGGAAAGAGTAGAAGAGTTAAGGGTTGCAAGGCATGTAACAAAGAATGATCTTTTACAGTCTGGTATTGATTTATTTGATGGCAGGGCTTATCAGTTCTACTTGGCCTATCGTGATGAGGTTAGTACTTGGGATGAGTTCACGGATTTGTTTAGGGAAGAATACCTTTCTTCCACCTACAATGAAAAGCTTTTTGAGGAGATTCGCAAGAGAACTCAAGGACCTTATGAGTCGATGGGAACCTATCTTGCTATCATGTTGGGGTATTTCAATAGATTGACTTGCTCAGTTTCTGAGGAGACCAAACTAAAAATTTTTATGAGGAATATTGCTCCATTTTATCAGAAACAGTTGGCTTTGGTAGACATTAATTCGATTTCTCAGCTGAAGGAGTTAGGCAAGCGTCTGGAAGCGCGGAAGGAATTTATGGAGAGTTATTCCGCACCTTCTAGGAAGACTAGTGTTCTGGAACCGGATTTGGCGTATATTGAGGTAGACGTGGCTAGTGTTAGTGGATCGTCGTCGTCTCGGAGTAGTAATCAAGATCGTTCTAGGGATATTGTTTGTTTTAAGTGTAACGAAGCAGGACATCGCGCTGTTGGATGTGCCGTGGTTCGGGGTAAATTCTGTTATAAATGTAAAAAAGACGGTGTTACTCTGAAAACCTGTAATGGCTGTAATCGTAATTCTCAGGGAAACGGATTGACGCGCGACTAGGTGATTGGTGTAGTCGTGTTGTTGAGCAGACTCCAATCAACAAATTTCAAGGTGTTTTGGACTACATCTTAGAGAATGCCGTTGGCGATGAGAGGCCTTACTTGTCGGTAAACATTTTGGGTAAAGTTGTTCTATGACTTTTGGATTCTGGGGCATCAAGGACAATCATTGGTAATCAGGGTTTAGGGATTGTTAAGGACCTTGGATTGTCTGTTAATTACAACAGGGTAGTTAGTTGTACTGTGGCAAATGGTAATAAATGCAGTAGTGTGGGTAGTGTACAGTTACCTGTGTCCTTAAGAGATAAGTTTAGATTAATTGGAGCATTGATTGTCCCTGAACTTCCCCATGTACTCACCCTTGGAGCAGATTTTTGGGGAGATATGGGTATAGTTCCTGATTTAAGGCGTAATGAATGGCATTTTTCTCGTGAACCTGTTGGAGTTAATGCGATATGTCATATTTCTGATCAGACTGTACTTAGTCCTCTGGAGCGGTCCAGACTTCAGGCAGTAGTGGATCGTAACGTGGCATTGATGGGTGATCAATTAGGTTGTACAGACAGGACGGAACATGTTATTGTGACCAATAGCGAACCGATTAAGCAGCGGTGTTATAGGGTGTAATTCATAGGGAAATTGACAAGCAATTAGAGGAAATGTTGCGACTTGGTGTAGTAGAGCCGTCAACTAGTCCTTGGTCTTCTCCCACTCTCTTAGTTAAGAAGAAGGACGGGTCATATCGCCTTTGCGTTGATTTTAGGAAGTTAAATTCTGTCACGGTCCGGGATAGTTATCCACTTCCAAGGGTCTCGGACATATTAGATAAGCTTAGGGATGCTAAGTATCTATCCTCCCTAGATGTTAGGTCTGCCTTTTGGCAAATCAAAATGGCCGTTGATTCTAAAGCCCATACAGCTTTCTCAGTGCCTAATAGAGGATTATTTCAGTTTTGTCGTATGCCTTTTGGGTTGCATAACGCTCCAGCTCGTTGGCAAAGGCTGATAGATCAAGTTTTAGGGAATGACCTTGAACCTTACGTTTTTGTTTATTTAGATGATGTAGTGGTGGTAAGTCAGACATTTGAACAACACTTATTTCTCTTGGATGAAGTCTTCCGTCGTCTTAGGGAAGCCAACATTACCGTTAGTCCGAAGAAATGTCAATTTTGTAAAGCCGAGATGAAATATTTAGGATAAGTTGTTGACAGGAATGGACTTCATGTCGACTCAGACAAAGTGAAGGCGATGTTAGAGATTCCCCCGCCAACCAATGTCAGGGAGGTACGTCGGATTGTTGGGACATTTTCATGGTATAGGTGATTTGTGCCAGATTTTTCAACAATTATCGCACCAATTGCAGCCTTGCTTAAGAAAAATAGTACATTTGTGTGGACGGAAGAATGTGTAAATTCTTTCAGGGTTATTAAGGAGCATTTAGTCTCTGCTCCTATTCTTAGCTGTCCGGATTACTCTAGACCGTTCGTTATCCAGACAGATGCTTCTGGTTATGGGATAGGTGCCGTGTTGTTACAACCATATGAAGACGGTGACCGGGTGATTTGTTACCTTAGTAGGTCCCTTACCAGGCAAGAACGTGTTGATTCAACTACCGAGAGGGAATGCCTTGCCGTGATTTGGGCTCTTGAAAAGCTGAGACCTTATATTGAGGGTGTAGAAGTTGCGGTGATTACCGACCATTATAGTTTGTGTTGGTTGCATAATTTGAAGGATTTATCAGGTAGACTTGCTCGTTGGGCTGTAAGACTCCAGCAGTTTTGTTTTAAGATTATACATCGTAAGGGCAAAGATCTCGTTCTACCAGACACTCTTTCTCGTAGTGTTCCGGTAATTGACTACGTTGATCCCTGCAATATGGATTTCTTGTTGTCGAAGCCGATTACTGATAAATGGTATGTAGCCATGTTAGAACGCGTTAGGAAGAAACTGCTCAAGTATTCTTCTTATAGACAGCAGGATGGACAACTTTGGAAGCATGTTCCTACTGAGTTTTCTGAACTATCGGTTCCTGCTGATTCATGGAAACTGGTCTTACCTAAAACCGACCGACTTCGGGTAATTGTCTCTGCTCATGAACCCCCCAACTTCAGGACACTGCGGGGTGTATAAAACGTTCGCTCGTGTAGCTGAAAAATATTATTAGCCAAAGATGCGCTTTGACGTCGCTCGCTTTGTTTTAACGTTGTCGTACTTGCGTGGCCCATAAAGTTTCACAAGAGATGCGCACTGATAAGTTAGCTTCGCATCCAAAACCCTCCAGGCCGTGGGAAACAATATCTACTGATCTCGTAGGTCCTTTGCCAAAATCAAAACATGGAAATACATACATATTGGTGGTCACTGATTATCTGAGTAAGTTTCCTCTCATGTTTCCTTTAAGAAAAGCCACTGGGGACACAATAATTAAGACAATAGAGTCGGAAGTGTTTCTTAAGTTTGGTGTACCTCGCGTCATTATTTGTGACAATGGACCACAATATAGAAGCCGACAATTTCTAAAACTTGCAAGAGACTATGAGTGTAAAATTAAATTTTGTGCCTCATATCAACCCTGAGCCAATCCTACTGAGAGAATAAACCGAACTCTAAAGACTATGTTATCTATTTACTCTTCCGACAATCACCAGCGTTGGGATGAAAATCTTGACAAAATAGCTTGTGCAATACGCACATCCAAACATGAGGTTACTAAAGTAACTCCGTTTTTCGTGAATTTTGGTAGGTTCTGACTATGTCGCAGCTGAGCTTGTTGGAACAGAAGATGGTAAACAAACTGGCGAGAGTAGTCGTAACTTAGCCTTCAGAAAGATGTTCTCCGAGGTGCAGAAGAGATTAGAGGAAGCATCTAAGAAGACCTGTAACCGTTATAACTTGAGATGTAGGCAGATAGAATACTATCCTAACCAACCAGTATGGAGGTAAAACTTTGTGTTATCCGATGCAGCTAAACACTTTACACAGAAAATGGCTCCTCGGTATATTGGACCATTTTACATTAAAAGGAAGCTTTCTCCTTGGACATACGAGCTTCGGGATGAACAGAGTAATTCTAGGGGCATTTGGCATGCCAAAGATCTTAAGCAGGATCCTGGCGACTATTTTCTTGTCTACTTGATGGGAAATTTTGGGAAATTTTCTTCAAGCAAGGGGGGATTGTTACGTTATATTTTTGCCTTAGCTACTCAGTATAATTGAACGCGTTTAAGACCGGTCCAAATGTTGCTTTTATTCGTCCGTTCCGATAGCGATCGATAACCTACCGTTCGCGCGCTAATTTTTCCGTATTTATTGTGTTTCGTTGTGATTTATTTTTTGAAGGATGTTTGAATTCGACCTGTAGAGACGAAGTGATTTATCGAATATTTCGTGTTTGGCATTGTGTGTTTATTTACAGTTGTCATTGTCGTCGACAAGGCGGGAAAGATGTGCGGGTAGAAAAGTGTGTGAGGTTAACTGGAGAAGTCGTGCAGTTGTTTTAAGGGATTTTCCACTAGTATACTGGCGTTTGATAAACCATCCGAGTTCGGGAGTTATATGGAAATCCCTACATTGTGTTCCAGCATATTGTAGTACTGTTGATTAGTTGCTGGGATTCTTGTCTCATTGAGGATTTGAAAACTTCTGTTGTTGCGTAATTCTTCGGAGTGGTCATGGTATTTGGGGCCACCCTCACAATGGAACCCCTTAGTTGATAGGGTAAGTGATTTTTGTTTGTTCACTAGCCGATTTCTCGTATTGTCAGACTATTGATAGATATTTTCTTTTTTTAGGGTTTTTGTTCTACTTCTTTTTCTTTTTTTCGTTCTTTCTTCCATTTGTTTTTGTTCCTGTTTTGTTCTCCATCCAGTGAGATTGGGATTATATTTTGCTGTTCTATTACGACACTAGAACACAGACCTGGTTTGGCATTATGGTATCATGCCGATCATGGACTTAGCATGCAGATGAACTAGTTGATGGTGCATACACTAACACTGTATTTCTGGTATTTCTATCATCAGAGTTCCTGTGGTGGAGTGACTCTAACTTCAGCTTCAGCTGTGGTTTCAGATAAGTGACAATTTGTGTGTCTGGTTACTGTTTCATTATCAGTTATTTTTACAATAATAGTAAAAACCTTAATATTTGATTTGAAATTAATAAAATAGAATTTGTTAACCAAAAGTAAAGACCATTAGCCTACTATCGGGTTTATTATTATTATTATGATCGATTGGACTTACCCTCGAGCTTGAGTGTAGTATAGATGAGACACCAACGTCGGAATTCTGAATTTTATTTAATGATAAATACCAGGTAATTTATTATCGGTTCCCATTAATATAGTATTTGATATTGACGATTTATTTAAATATTTTATTGATTAGAATTATTGTATTAGAGGAATATTTAAATATTTGTATCCAGGTTATTCAGAATCTCACATGTTTATATGTACAGTTTGAATCTCTGTCCTTAAGTGTATATTTGTTTCATTTCATTTTTTCTTTAGGTATATTTAGCTTAAACATTCTAAGGCTGTTTTGCATCAATAGAGTGCTTTATGGCATATTTTTAGCGCCTTGTACTAGTCTGTTCGCGCAAATTAAACTTATATTTTGGAACTGTTGTATGCTTATTATTCCGTGATTACAACATTTATTTATTTATATTTAGAAATTTAGCGCCCCAAATTAGCAAAAATTACTACAGCATATATTTTACGATGGGTAGATGTCCTGATTATGTGTATTTAGAAGGTATAGGGGAATCTACCTGGCGCCCTTATTTTCTCTCTTTATTTATATCGCCAAGCAAAATCTGGCATATACGTTCAAATTAAACGAACCCTCCCGTCTTCACTGAGACTACCGGACATACCTTCTTCTGCCCTTAGCATAACTAGGTAGGGTAGAAATTTGGTGTCACGTAACATTTTGGTGTGGCATTTTAGCATCAACGTGTGGCGTGGCAGAATAGGGTTCGTTGTCACTTGTAATTTAAATTATTTAAAATATAGTAAATTGTCTATAAATAAACAATAATATCTTTAAATAACAAATACCAAAGTTAATCACACAGAGCAGTATTTTTAAACACAATCTTACAAACATGCTAATGACTCTCTATGAAATAAAAATGAGCAAAGATCTGATGTAATGAGGTATTTTATTACAATTCTAAATTTTTAAATTATCGAAATTTATTTTGTTCGACAGGTTCTACGTACAGCATAAGCGTGGTTCAAGTTAATAACTGTACACTACATACCGTTTGCACAGTACAAATTGGCAGTTCCATGAATGTTAAAGTAGGACTTGTTTCAGGTCAGTAATTTAGGGCACATGTTTTATGTAAGATATTTTAACGGTATTCCTACGTAAAGTTACTGTCAGCATTAAAAATATGTATGTTCTGGTTTTGGACCTCTTTATGAAGTATCCTGATTTTTTTCTTGTATGAAGAATTCTAGTAATATCACAGACGCCTATTTCTCGTTTATTGTTTAGCGTCTATACACCGTAAGGTGTATAGTTGATTCCAGTATAGGCTAATTACATCGTCAGATTTTTTTTGATCAACTGGAAAAATTCTTCAAAATTTCTGTGGTGTATTATATACTTACAATACTGTAAACGCAAACACGAAGAATGGGTGAACCTTTCTCACCGAACAATTGTTAGGATGAGATTTCTGCAACAGACAACTTGCTAAACGTTATTTTCCACTCAAATTTAAAATGATTATGTATTATGATTGTCCAGTGTGGGGAGTTCAATAAATATATAGAATAATCAAGGCCATCGTCATTAATCATTTCATCGATTGAGTATTGTGGGTACATTTGATATAAGTTTAGTTCATCATGTTTAATTTTCAGCATGTTCCTGAGACGTAGTTAACCAATTTCAATGTATCAGTATCTGTTTATGTTGTTTTACAAAATATGGGATTTACCAATTGACTCTGTATTCAATTTAAAGAAAATATTATTTACCAGTGCAAATAGAATCGAAACATTGTTTATGCAAAATTCACCAATTTTGGCTACAGCTTAAAGAAGATTTAAAAAAATATTAGTTTGTATTCATGTCAACACGATCCAATTTTAACCGACTTCCAAAAAGGAGGAAGTTATCAATTCGTCGCGTATTTTTTCGCTTTTTTGTATGTATGTTACCTGATTCCTTCTCCTGTGGTGCACCGTTTTGAATGAATATGGTCTTGTTTAATAGAGTATATATCCGGATTGGTGAAACTTCAAATTTTGGAAAAGAATTCTATTGGTAAAGTGATAAAATTTGTGAATGAACACATGTGTGCATGGAAATCGACCAATATCCCCAATATTTTAGTCGATTTTTCGATAACTCCTTATGGATGTGTATAGTTTTTTAAGGTTTAATCTATATACTTTTCTGGGACGTGCAACTTGCAGTTCTGCAGAAAATCGTAGAAAATTTCAAAATTCTTAACAAAAATTTCATCGAAATGACATAACGGATTTTTCCTCATAAATATGTTAATTCCAACGTAATAGTGCGGTAATTTTAGGCACTGGAAGTTTTAATTGCGAATTTGAAAATTTTCTATGTACATCTCAAGCATATAGGTATACACCAATCAATAGAGATTTTTTCGTGCAAAAAATACTATCAGGATACTGCCTGTGCCATCACATCTAGAATGATTTGTAGTGATGTTTTGCTACCTTTTCCACTCGCAACTATGGTTTTTTACTTTATTATAAACAATTGAAACAAGAAAATTGCGTTTTTTTTTTCGTTGCATGTTTATAAAATGAAAAATAATAAACTAATCTCAATGGTGTCAACAGGTGAATTGTAAAGCATGGAAATACCAATGAAAAGAGCCCAGGATCGATCAGATAAGATCTTTAGTAACAGAGAAAAACAAAAAACACTGGAAAATTTAGCGGTTTTCTTTATATTATTATAACTCCGTCACTATCGAAGTTGTAGAACTGGGCTTGTGGGAATTGATAGTAATTGATATCTACCTTATGCGTGACTAAACCAGGCGCTATTGGTTTATTAGTTTTTGAATTATTGTTTTCTGAAGTTTTTAGTCCAGTATTCTTGCAGTGTGTCTCCATGCGACATGGATCGTCAAATATCAATTCAGAATAGAGATGTTGAAGTATAGGTATCATTCTACAACGCCTCTATTTTCATTTTTCATTAAATGTCTGTGAAATATACGAAAAATGTTAGCAAAAATGACCAAAATTTGGTGAGCGTATGAATGTGTTCGAGTAGTGGGGGGAACACGGTTGTTGAGGGGAACTGCTGACAATAATTATTATCGATAGTAACTGTCACTCTGACAGATGGTGAAAGAATTTAATCGTTAAAAAAACTTCTATACAGAGCGATTTGTTCGATTTTATTATATCAAATGAGAACTGTTTGTTTATTAATATATTTATATGTAAATGGTTTCTCGGAAACGTTTTTGCTTTAATTTGTGGATTTTGGGTTTACGGAACATCGGAGGAGAGCGGTCAATAAAAAAATTCTTACTTGTGAGGATTTTAAATATTAAAACGGTCTATGTATGTGCCTCTACTATATATTACTATACGCTTCCCCTCAACAACCGTGTTTCTCCCACTCCTTGGATGCATTCATACGCTCGCCCATTTTTTGTCATGTTTGCTAACATTTTTCAGATATTTCACAGACATTAAGTGAAAAATGAGAATAGAAGCTTTGTAGAATGACACCTCTACTTTCAACAACTTTTTTCAAAATTGAAATTTGATTATCTATGACGCATGGGGGCACAATGCAAAAATAGTGAACAGAAAACTTTATATCACAATTGTTCAAAAACTAATAAACCGGTAGCGCCTAGTTTTGGCATACATAAAATAGATGTAAATTACTATCAGTTCCTACAAGCCCAGTTCTACAGCTTCTAAAGTGACGAAGATACGATTTTTTTTTAAAATCCTACATTTTTCAGTATTTTTTGTTTTTCGCTGTTACTAATGATCCAATCGGATCGAGCCTAGGCTCATTTCATTGGTATTTTCATGCTTTACAATTGGCCTTTTTGATTTTATAAACATGCTAAGAAAAAAAACTTAATTTTCTTGCTTCAATTGTTTATAACAAAGTAAAAAACCATTGTCGCGAGTGGAAAACATAGCAAAATATCGCTAGGAAACTTTGTTCATGTGATGACACAGTCGGTATCCTGATAGTATTTTTTACACATTATCAGTTAATTTTTGCTCTATTGATTGGTCTAGTAGTCAAGCATAGTATTTTCGGCTCCTTAAATCAATGAGTACCAAGCTCGTTTTGTTTGTATACGAGGTAAATACCTATTTAAATGCAAATTTTTCTATTTTGCGAAAACGGTACTTTTGGTTGTGAAATTCTCCCGGCCTAATACAAAATTCAGTGACAACACATGTCAAACTTTAAACTGGTACTTGGTGGCCTATAGACAGGGTGTTTGGTTATAGCAAACAAAATCACAAAGTAAAGTGGCAGAAGGAGTTGCATTTATATGAAAATTGAAATATAGGACGGACTAGAAAGATAGTGGTCCGTAGGCAGCCGTATATACAGGATGGTTGGAATATAGGGTGGACTGGACGTTTGGTGGTATAAAAATGTTGAAAAAAATGTGAATTAAAAATTATATAGGGTGATTAAAAAACTGTTATATGATGTGGACATAAGCAAATCATATACAGGATGGTTGAAATATATGCTGGAGTTAAATTATATTTATACAGTGTGATTAAAAAATTATTTCTTTTATAGCCCATAAGAAGTTGCATAAAGTGTGGAGAGGAATTAATGTTACACAGGGCGATAACATAAAATGTTAAAAAGGAAATAATTTATGTGGTAGCCCGCAAGGAGTTATATACTATGGTTGAAATATAGCACGGATTTGACTCCATAAATATAGGATGGATTCTACTCCGTCCTATAGTTTACAGAAGGCAGCTAACAAATTTATGCTTGTCCGTGGGCAGTCGTATGTACAGGATGGTTGGTACATAGGTTGGACTGGAATTATCTAGTTATACAGGGTTGTCAAAAAAAGTTGAAAAAAGGTTACATGGCGTAGTCTATAAGGCATAAATATATTTTGGGCTTATTAAGTCAACGCGTACTAGTACATTTTGTTCGTAAAGATTTACCTTTCAATTTAAATGATAAAGTATCATTGTGTAATGTTGAGGCTTTTGATGTTACCTGGTTCTGTCTATTAAGATTATACATACAAAATAAAAAATAAAGAATGAAAACTACCTGAGTTCAAAAAAACTATAAAGTTGAAAATAAAACATTTAAAAAATATATAACCGACTTCTACCTATAACTAAAAAGCTAAAAATAATTATATCAAAATACAACTCTAGCAAATAAATAACACATTCAATGTTGTAAGGTGCCTACCCAGGAAGTAAAAAATGTAAACATTAAAAGGTGCTCATTCTGTACAAATTAATTACCTACCAATCTAGTATATTTTTGAAGTCGGTGCCAAGCAAATCTAAAATGCTTCATTGAGTACTTATCTACTAATTCAGCAAACTTGATTGTTGCTTGGCACCGACTTCAAAAATATACCAGATTGGTAGGTAATTAATTTGTACAGAATGAGCACATTTTTTTTTACTTCCTGGGTAGGCACCTTACAACATTGAATGTGTTATTTATTTGCTAGAGTTGTATTTTGATATAATTATTTTTAGCTTTTTAGTTATAGGTAGAAGTCGGTTAAATTTATGAAGTAAGTGTCATTAGAATTAGAATTGTAATGGCATCTAAAAAGTATTTTATAGATAAAAATCCTACAAAAAAATTATTGAGCTCAATAAAATAGCATTGTACAAGTCCTTGATATATAACGCACACTTAAAACTGAAATAAATTTGACTTTTGCAAGTAATCAATTAGTAAATTCTGGAAATCAGCTCACAGATTTATTAAAAACAACATTTTGGATCAGTTTTTATCGTTCTTTGTACATACCCACCTCGTTGTCGTTAGTTTAGTTTGGTGTCAAGTGTTACAAAATATAAAAATAAGAAACTTAACTTCACTAGTATTCACGCTGGACGTAAGTTTATTATAATTTCATAAGTTCTTAATTTATAAATACTTGTAACAGTTTTAGAATAGATTTGAAAAAGGTCAAAAATATGGCCGAAATGTCATTAATAAAACGTGTAAAATAAACAAGATTTTATCAATTTGAACGACCTATATATATATATATATATATATATATATATATATATATATGTTATATAAGTTATTCCATCGACTTATGTGAAACCATCTAGCAACAGTTCCCAAGCTGAATCAGCATCCACGTGTCGTCTCACGTACATCCGTGAGAACAGCAAACGCTGCGACAGCTTAGTCAGCGTTCTTAGTTTATAAATTATACTTTTTCATTGTAACATCATTCATTATTACTTACAGTTCTGTCTAGTTTAGTTTAACACTCATTTTGTCTTTTTATTGTTATAAAGTATTATATTGTTATTTTCAAGTTTTATATTAAAAGTTAATAATTGTGCAACTATAAATAAAATCTTTTTTTAAAAAGAGAAATTTTGAAAGTGTGATATAACAAATTGGCGCAGTCAGTAGGATCCGTCTAACGTTACTAGAACACGAGTACTCTAACTGGTAGCGGCGGATTCCTATCCCTCAACGGAACAACGAACCTGAAAGAAGTCCTCACTGCAATCAAACGTAGAACACGGCGCTTTCAATGTTCCTGTTGATGTAAGTAATGGTGAATCGTCATTCGTTTTAAGTAAATATTATTTGATTTATTTTATTGAACATTGATTTTTAATATTCGATATAATCTATTTGATTTGATTAATATTGATTTATTTTATTATTTGATTTTACATATTTATCAATTTGATTTTTATTTTGATATATTTGATTCAAATGAAACATTGATTTATTTCATTAACTGAATTATTTTATTTTATTGATATATTTATTTGATTTATTTTTATTGATATTGGTATATCTGATTTACTTATTTCATTGTTTTTTTTTTTGAATAACTGATTTATTTGAATTTACTATTTTAATTGACTACCATACTGTTCTATAATTCAAACAATCGTTATTCCCATTAACGTATTCTACATTTTATTAATTCTCTATACCCTTTAACATTTTATTCTATAAACTTTACACCCTTGTTCCAATTCTTTTATATCGACTAATATAAAAATGGCACAAGCTTCTCCAACACCGGTAATCAATGAAACCGAAAGATATCGGTTAACGGAAATATTTTCCGTTATACCCGAATTTGAAGGCGACCAAATTTCCTTGGGAACCTTTATAGATGCGTGTAATTGCGCATATAATATGTCCACGGCGGATCAAAAATATTTATTAGTGATCCATATAAAGAACAAACTCAAAGGGAAAGCGGCGCAGTTAGTTAATTCAAGGAATCCCGGATCATACCTTGAAATTAAACAACTCTTGACCCTACACTTTGGAGATTCTCGTGATCTCTCTTCCCTGATTCATGACCTACAACGTCTGAAACAACTTTCAAATGAGTCCCCACTGACATTTTATAATCGACTCCAAGTTTTGAGTGCGAAAATGCACTCCTGTATCCACAAAACCGCTGGGCTTAGTCCAGAACAAAAAGACGCCCAGACCACTCTAGTGGATACAATGGTGATGAATACCCTTCTTACGGGATTAGAACCCCGTTTAGGTCAGGTAATTCGTGCCAGTAACCCAAAAGACCTTCTAGAGGCACACTCCCGGATTAGGAGAGAGCTTCAACTTTCTTATTTCGAGGACCAAAGAACGAACAAATCTGTTCCTCTCAAACCCAACTTCCAAGCACGAAAGCCGACACAACCTCTTAAGTGTCTTCATTGTGGTCGATTAGGCCACATAGCCGCAAATTGCCGTTTGAAAACACAAAATAGTTCTCAAACGTTTAATCCAAACTATAGACCAAATCCTGTTGGGCCTAACCAACAAACAAGGCCAAACTTCCCCCAAAATAATCCCCCGTTCAACAAGGACAACAGTTTCGTCCACAAAACTTCCAGAGACCCCCTTTTAGATCTCAAATGAACCCAAATTATTCTCGTCCTTCGGTTATACAGAATAACCCGAATAACCGTCCTGAAAGGACACATCATTTCAATCAACATCAAAATGATGGTTACTCACAATATTCGGATTATTATACCGATAATTACAATACTTATGACTACGAGGATGATAGTCAAAATTATTCAGGCTTCGAAAAAACTCTTGACGATACCTCTGTCGAGCCTTTTAATTGTCACGATTATCAGGATTTTCTAGCGCTTCCGAGCCTAGATCAACCTCCCGATTCGACAACAACTTTGTGCGAAGTCGAAACCCAGATTCAAAACCTCAATCTGGACGATTTGAACCCCGACTTAAACTTCCCGGAGCAACTATTTCTCAAAGCCCACTTCTTACTGTAAACTCTAAAAATCTCTACTATATTCTTGACGCTTCTTCTAAATTTAAACTTCTTATTGATACCGGAGCTGGTATCTCTATCTTCAAAGCAAATACCGTAAAGAATTTCACCCAAAGATCTCCTGAAAGGGTAACTATTCAAGGTATTACCCACGAAAAAATTCCCATCTCACAATCAACTTTAATCCCTTTCGCTCCACGTAACCCACATAAAGTTTTCATATACGATTTGGACATTGAGTTTGACGGCATACTAGGATTAGATTTTCTTGAACACTATGAATGCATAGTTGACTTAAAATCTAAACAGCTAATAACAAATTTTAAAACCATCCCTTTACACAAAGTTCCCGATAACGATCAACCCTTGACTGATGTACCCGACACACTCAACGTTAAGCCTAATATTACTTCACAAACACATACACAAAACAAAATAACCATTGAGGCACGCACAGAAAAGATCTTTAAACTTAAATGCGATCTTTCTAACATCGACGCCATCTTACCAACTCAAGAAATTGACAGAGTACGACTTCCAAACGCACTCGTACACATTAACTCAAAAGGTGAATTTCTAACTTCCATTATCAACGCTAACGCGATGCCCAAAACAGTAACTTTTTCTGATTTAAAACTGGAACCACTTGACAAAACTCACCCTCTTCTGAATTTCAATACAGACGATTATCATGAACCCAATACATAGACAGAAACTCGACTATTAGACAACAAATTAGAACTGAACATCTAAATGACGAAGAACGCGAACAAATCACTGATCTTTGTTTGGAATTTCAAGACATTTTCTATCTTGAAGGTGACGTCTTGACTTTCACTAACGAGGTTAAACATTCGATTGATACGAATAACGCAAAGCCCGTTTTCACTAAATCCTATAGATATCCTCAAGTACATAAAGAGGAAGTGAAAACCCAAATTGGAAAAATGCTTGAACAAGGTATCATTAGGCACTCCTCATCTCCTTGGTCCTCCCCTGTATGGGTCGTCCCCAAGAAGCTCGATGCTTCTGGTAAACAAAAGTGGCGAGTAGTTATCGATTACAGGAAATTAAATGAATTGACTGTAGATGATAAATATCCTCTGCCAAATATCTCCGATCTTCTCGACCAACTTGGAAAGTGTCAATATTTTTCGACACTGGATCTCGCTTCCGGGTTCCACCAGTTGGAAATCCAAGAGGAAGATATTCCTAAGACTGGCTTTTCTGTCGAAAATGGTCATTACGAATTCGTTCGTATGCCATTTGGTTTAAAAATGCACCTTCTACTTTTCAGAGGGTCATGGACAATATTCTTCTGGGTATACAGAATGAACGTTGTCTCGTCTACATGGATGATATCATCATCTACTCTCCGACCATCCATGAACATATTTCCCGGTTAACAGAAGTTTTTAAACGACTTCGGAAGTCTAACCTCAAAATTCAACCTGATAAGTGCGAATTTCTTCGTAAAGAAGTGGCTTATCTTGGCCATCTTATCACACAGGAAGGTGTAAAACCAAACCCTTCAAAGGTTGAATGTATTCAGAACTTTCCGCAACCCCAAACTCCGAAAGACATTAAATCTTTCCTTGGTCTCGCTGGGTATTACAGACGCTTCATACCAAATTTTGCGAAGATCTCTAAACCTCTGACTAAACTACTCCAAAAAGACGTCAAATTCATCTTTGACGCAGATTGCAAGTCTTCCTTCGATGAACTGAAGCAAGCCCTTGTATCTGACCCAATCCTGATATATCCAAACTTTGAAGAACCCTTCCTGCTCACTACTGATGCTAGTGCTTTTGCTATTGGAGCGGTTCTTTCTCAAGGCCCCGTGGGAAAAGATCTCCCTGTCGCATACGCTTCTCGCACCCTCTGTGCTGCAGAGACACGATATTCCACCATCGAACGAGAATTGTTGGCCATAGTTTGGGCTGTTAAGCACTACAGACCGTATCTTTTTGGGAGAAGGTTTACACTCCTGTGTGACCACCGTCCGCTTACTTGGCTCTTTTCCATCAAAGATCCTGGCAGTCGTCTAGCCAGATGGCGCCTTAAGCTAGAGGAATACAATTATAAGATCGAGTACAAGCCCGGCAAGGTAAACCAAAACGCAGATGCTCTTTCTCGCATCAAAATCAACCATTTCAAGCAATGTGCTGATTTCCTTTCCAAAATCAAAATTTTCGCTAACAACGAAACTGACTCCGAACAACCTGAAAACTCTGACAATGACGACGAACATGACGAAAGAATTATCGCTGAGTTTAATCGATTTGTTCAACTCTACAAAACTGAATCAATAATCGATTATTCTAAAATTGAAATATCCAATTCTCAACTTCTAGACAAGTCCCACAAACGCATAGTTACATTCTTTTGGCAAAACAAAACTAACGACTTACACGACAAAATTATTGATGACTTTTTCGAGGAAGAACCTAATTTCAGTAATGACACTCTTAACATCATGGCCAGTAAATCTGTCAGGCATAGAAAATACTTAGTTGTACCTTTGCCCTATGACCCTGAAACTGTCGTCTCACATCTTTTCAAAATTATTTATACCAACCAAGACCAATTTAACGACTCCGAAACATACTGCATAGAAAATAACATAGAACTTCCCATTCTTGAAATTTTATCTTTCATTCTCTCCGACAAAGAAATCAAACTGAAAATCTGCCAAAACATTGTTACAACTCCTACCAAAGACGAAATTCCTATAATAATACAACAATACCACTCTGGTAAAAACAACCTCCATCGTGGCATTAACGAAACTATCAGACGTATTAGGGAAAAATACAATTGGACCGGCTTAATTAAAACTGTAGAACAATTCATCAAATCCTGCGAAACTTGCCAAAAAGTAAAGTTCTGTAGGAAAAACTTAAGTGCACCTTTTGTTATTACGGAAACACCCAAGACTCCTTTCGAACGTATTAACATTGACATCTTTGAATATCCATCTAGAAATCATGCACTCACTATTAGGGACGAACTCACGAAATTTACGCAAGCCTACCCCATTAACGATAAAACAGCTTCAACTGTCGTAAACACCCTTCTGATTTTCTTTCAACATTACGGAACTCCACTTCGCATCCATTGTGACTATGGACGTGAATTTGACAACACTTTAATGCGGGATTTATGCCAACTATACGACATAAAACTGACATTCTCCAGCGTTCAACATCCCGAGTCAAACGGTTCTATTGAAAGATTTCACGCGACCTTAGCAGAAATGATAAGGGCAAATACAGCGGAACATCCACCGAACATCCATTTAACGTCCTCCCTTATGCCATCATCTGTTATAATAACACAAAAAATAAAACCACCGGTTTCACGCCCTATGAACTCATATTTGGGCACACTTCTAGTAGGCCTCCAGAAACCCTTTACAACCAGGAAAAACTTATTTCGAAATACGTAAGAGACCTAAATAACAGAATGGACTATTATTACAGACTCGCCCGTGCTAAAACCGAAAGACAGAAAGAAAAATCTAAAGTGCGATTTGACCAACATGTTTCTACTAAACAACCCGATTACAAAGTAGGCGACAAAGTCTACGTAAAAGAGTCCCAAATCAAAAACAAAGCCGAAAACAAATTCAACGGCCCCTTCGAAATTACCGCAATACGAAAAAACTCTGCCACCGTCATAAATTTACAAACAAACCAAATAACTAAAGTTAACTTTGACAGACTAAAACCCTATTTTGAATAAATCCCTTTTTTCAGATTCTGTGGACTGTTTTCAGTCGTGAACCTTCAACAGTACTCCATTACGCCTGTTAACAATACTATAGGAGTTTTCTTCCATGAAGAAGGCACCCTTAAAATTTCTAATGAGAAATGGACACTCCTTGTTTACAAAGATCTAAACCCCTTTCGAGACGCTATTTCTAACAACGACAATATACTGAACAGACTTTTAGAAACTATTAACGACAACAAAACTAACATTAAAATCTTCAAATCAAAAGTACAGACTCACGTAAGCCTCCTGAAACAAATATCAAAATCTGTTAACATCAAATATACAGAAATTTTCGCTGACACTGAGACTTACAGTACCAACAGAAAGAAACGCGGACTAATTAATGGACTGGGATCGATTTGGAAATCTATTTCCGGTAACTTAGATGCAACAGACGGAGAATACTTTAGTGACTCTATAAACAAAATTACTAAAGATCAACATCAAATTGAAAACTTAATGAAACGACAATTATCAGTAACAACTTCAGTCATTAAGAACCTTAACACCACAATACAAAAATTTCAGTCCGAAGAGAGAATATTTTCGGAAAATATCGAAGCAATTAGGAAGTCAATTGTGTTCATTACAGACGATCTTGCTTTTATGAACTTCAAGCCAATGTCTTGGATTTGTGTGAAAGCTTAATGGAAAGTTACGTATACATTGAAGATACTCTCAACGATGTATTAACTGCAGTCTCTTTCGCCCGTCTAAAAATTTTACATAGCTCAATTATAAACCCAGTAGATTTGGTCGACTCCCTTCAGAAAATATCACAGTCACTTCATGAAAATAACTTACCACTTCCAACCTATAGTTCAAATGTTGCTAGATACATCGATCTAATAGAATTGGAAGCTTTTCAGATCAATACTAAAATTGTTTTTGTACTAAAAATTCCCTTAGTCAATCCTAAAACTTATACACTATACCGCTTGTATCCTATCCCAGTTTTGGATTATCGAACAGGATTTCACCATATTCTTCCAACAAAATTAAAATATATCGCGAGAGATGACGATTCGCTATTGTACGCATCTTTCGAAGAATTGAGTGACTGTAAGCCATTATCTAAAGAACATAAGATCTGTTCCAAAGTTATTCCACACACCATAGACAAAGAAGCCCTCTGCGAAGCACAGCTTCTTAGACAGCCAGCAGCCCTTCCTCCAACTTGCAAGCCTTTAATATTATATGCCGAAGAGTATAATATTCAAGAGATTGATCTGAACCTTTGGTTAATCTCGATTTCCGGACAGTTGCCCATCAACATCAAGTGCAAGGGAGAAGATGTCGTTACCCAATCCATTTCGACAAATTCTCTATTGACCATCCAACCCAGTTGCAATGCCTTCATCGGAAACACCAGGGTCCATGCCAGAAGGACCACCAACACGTTGACCACATTCACACTTAAAGTCAACCCAGTCAACATCCCCTACAACTGTTGCGACAACCTGCCAACCATCAGTCAGCTTCCAAAGTTGAACCCATGAGACTACAAGAATTGGATGCCAGAGACCTGAATATCGCTAACCATAAGCTTAACAATACTCCAGGGAATTGGAAAAGCTCCTAGACCAACCATTCTTGGAGAAACACACCTCCTGGTTTACGATCATCACAATGGCATCAATCGCAATGTGGTTGCCTTCCTTTCCATGAACATCATCAGGAAGAAATTCCAGAAGCCTCCAACGATCAGCCCTCCTGCCGATCCAGCACCACCACCAGGTCCATCAACCATCAAGCCCAGGGTAAAACTCCATAGCCTCCTTAGTCCTGTCGAGGATATGGAATTGCAGAACCTCCCTTAAAAGTCGATGCTGTAGCATCAACTTTTTTATATGGATGGGAGTTGTTATATAATTATTCCATCGACTTATGTGAAACCATCTAGCAACAGTTCCCAAGCTGAATCAGCATCCACGTGTCGTCTCAGGTTACCTTCGACGACGTACATCCGTGAGAACAGCAAACGCTGCGACAGCTTAGTCAGCGTTCTTAGTTTATAAATTATACTTTTTCATTGTAACATCATTCATTATTACTTACAGTTCTGTCTAGTTTAGTTTAACACTCATTTTGTCTTTTTATTGTTATAAAGTATTATATTGTTATTTCAAGTTTTATATTAAAAGTTAATATTGTGCAACTATAAATAAAATCTTTTTTTAAAAGAAAATTTTGAAAGTGTGATATAAAACACATATATATATATCAAGTTTGTAGATATGTTTTTCGACCTTATTTACTTATATATAAAATTGTTCAATGTATATATCAATATATATGTTTTTTTTTCAAAAAATTTGAGAATCACTGCGGGCGGTTTGGGAAAAAAAGTAATATTTTGAACCATATATATATATATATATATATATATTATATCTTTGATTTCACTTTTTAAAAAATATATATTTTATTCAAAAATTAACACTTTAGAACTTGGAAAAATAATTAAATGTAAATTGAAATTAAAACTAACTGGACAAAATAAAACATTATAATGACGACCGTGGGATCGCTTCAGTTGTATTAATGAATTAATAAAAGCTGACGTCAGCGAAAAGGTATTCACACGATGCGTTCCCACGTTAACATCGAAGTACCAGGAAGCTGTCAGCGTAATACAATACCGTTGCATCATACACGTGTGTACAATTAACACCTAACAGCTCCCCCTTATAAAGAAAAGTTGATTTTACAACATCAACTTTTAAATCAAATTGGGCTGTCCATCTGGGAACCATCTTGAATCACAGGCCTCAATTCTGGCACGAGCCTGGACAGTGGCTTTGGGAAAGTCCTTAGGTTGTCTGCAGTGGAGTGTTCATCCCTTGGTGGCTTCTTGACTTGTTTTACGACTTTACACGAAACATATATGCTATAACAGTGATTATGATTATTGTAATCGTAGCGTATGTAAACCAGGATATGTTTCTGTTTACAAATGGCTGGTTGATAACTTCGTCTAGGTCCCTGGAGTATTGATCTAACTTATGGTTTGCTATGGGGAGTTCGTCCATATTCAGGACATCTAGCTTTAGGGGCTTGAGCTCTGGGATAGCTAGTTTTTGGTAGTGATAACTGCAATTGTAAGCGAATAATGGAATTGTTTGTTAAAACTATTGTCTTAGTATCTATTTGCGCACAATTAATTGTCACATGTAAGGGCTCAGACACTATAACAATCCACGTGTTAGTTTCTAGTCTCTGGACATTGTATCCTTCACTGAATACAACAGAGCTTTGGCAACTCTCCGGTACACTGCGGATGTTCTTCAGAAGTTGAGCTTCGCAGGGTGCATTGGAGTCGATGGGGTAGGCATATAACTCAGAACACAGTTTTTGTTGTGGAGTTAGTGGCTTGCATGCACTCAAGTCCTTAATGGGTATGTACATTAGAAAATCATCGTTTCGCGCAATATATTTTTGTGTGAATGAAAGAATATGATGACAACCAGTTCTGTCATCTAAAATTGGGATAGGATTTAAGTGGTCGGCGGTGTAGAGTTATTGCTCTACAAGAGGAATTTTCAAAATAAAGACTAAATCTGAATTAGTTGGAAACGCTTCTAATTCGATTACTCCCAAATATTGGGCGACACTTGAATATCTGACAGGTAACGGTAGATTGTTTTTGACAAGACTTTGCGAATTTTCCTGCAGTGACTTAATCAAATGATCAGGTGTGCGCAGGGGTGGCCGGACTTGAGCGTGGGAAAATTTTCAAGGTCGCCCCTTATCAACCGCAAGCGCCACCTGATAAGGTGGCGCCTGCGGTTGATAAGAGTCGACCTAGTGGTTGCGTGGGTGGTCTTGTGGTTGCGTTGCCGGCCTTGTGGTTGCGTGGGTCGTTGGCCTTGTGGTTTGGTGGTTGCGTTTGTGTAATTAGTGGTCGTGGGTGTTTGGGAATCTCCCTTCGGCTTGAAGGTGGGGAGCCGTCGGGTGGAGAGCTGATGGGTGACGTCATCGGTATTGTGTGTTGTAGATCATTCGTTGGTATTATTGCTTGGCGCCATCTTCTGACGTTTGCGGTAATAATGGGTGACGTCATCGGTATTGTGTGTTGCCGTTGGTATTGTTGTTTGGCTTGTGACGTATGCGGTACTAAGAAAAAAAGTCGCTGCCGGGTTTAGAGCCCGGCATTGTTGATTCAAAGGCAAGGATTTAGCCTTGTGGGCTAATGAGACATATTGAAGGAATTGTCTAGAGGTTGTTGATTATATGTAGCTTTGTTTGAAATAAAATTTAAAAACAAGACTATGTTTCACTACCATAACAGGCAGTAGATAAGTACCCGAAATTAACTTCCGATTAGAACGAATGTTACAACGAACTTTGTTATCTCTGTAGCTTCCAGTTCATATAGTCAAGACCTCTTAAACGGTAAATATGATATTCCTTATCCAAGGCATGTATTGGTATTTGAGGAAAACATACGGCTTATGAAAAAAGGGTGGGAGGCACTCCGTACAGTGCCCCCCTCCCTCTTCTGTGACATCACAAGTCGTGCTCTCATTGGTCGATTTAAACTTTATCTAGCATTTTGCTTTTAAATTTGCCAACACAGCATACAATGCATATTCCACATTCCATTAGCTATCATCATGATGCTAGATTGCCAAGATAATCAATTCAATCGTGTGTTTTCCCTAGGTCTAGGGATTTTTCTCATCGCTGTTTAAAGAAACAATACGCACTAAGTTAATTTTTCCGGGATCTAGGGAAATATGGAAATTTGGCAATCATGGCCCCTCTTAGCGGGCCTCCCTCCCTTTTTCTGTGACGTCACATGATACACCCTTTAGTCACCTTAACGAAGACAAAAAATTCAGTTCGTTTGTAACATTTGATTAACGTAGTCAGTATAATTCCGAGATGCTACCAATTCAATCTATACTAAATTTGTTTTGAGAGCGATCCAGAAGTAAAGCAATGGGTTACACCAATGAAAAAGTTAACGTATACCGAAGTGTGTCTCAAATATGGGCTAGACGTTGAAAATGATAAACGAAATGCCTTCTTCTGGCAGCTAACTTGGAGCAACCAAGTCCTCATTAATGATGCCATCCTAGAGTGGTGTGGGTATTGCGGCGAATACAGAACTATGAAAGAGCACTTTCTGGATTTGCTCAAAAATCAACAATCTCCTATGCAGTACAACGAAATTCAAGATACAAACAATGCTAAAAAGAAAATATATTTACATGAGCGCCATCGACTTTGAAATGCTGCTTATGCAGATGCGGAGCAAGAAGGCTACAGAAATTCGCATCCTCTATCTACACTTTAATTAAACGCATCTCTATGAAATATATCACTTACGAGAAACATCACGAGGAAATGCGTCTCAAACAACTTTCTGCACACAACGACCTAATTTCTGCACAAAACCAGCATTTGATGACTGAGTTGGATGAACTTAAGCAAATTATGATACAAGTAAAGAATACCGCTCAGGCTGAGATGATTCAAATCCAAAAAGAACGATTACAAGCGGAAGAAGAGAGAAACAAAGCAGATCGAGATCGTATGCGAGCTGAAGAGGAACGAGTTAAGCCTGAAAAAGAACGTATTCAAGCTGAGGAAGCTAGGGCCAAAGCCGAACTGCATCGAGTTAGACTAGAAGAGGAATCCGTCAAGGCATCGGAACGTCATTGTGAGGTTCTGAACGTGGTTTCTAACAAAATACGGTCTCAGGTAGTGAAACGTTTAAGGAACGAAGTAGTCCATCGTGTAGCTCCGAAGTCAATCAACCACAAAAAACAGAGATGTATGGCTCTGTTAGCTCTTAGTAAGAGCGAATGGTACCTCATACGTAGACAGCGGGGGTCTTTCCAAGCAGCTATAAAGGCAGTGCTGAAGAAACATCCAAATGCTCAAATTGTTAAAGAATGGTTCAATGTCTCACATCCCATAGATATAGGTAACGCTCTCAAGTTCCGACTTGGGAACTTAAAATTGTTTGCTAGAGGCAACACACTGCGAAATCAGCATCATTCTTTTGAGCCATTGTTTAATTCTGACCTGGTTGATAATATAGAATCAATCATGAATGAAAACGTTGCCATGGAGATTTCCAGCGACGCTCAACAAATTACCAACCCAGAATAAAGTATTTGTAAAATAGTGTTATTTGTTTCCCAATTATATTGTAAATATTATATGTTTAAATAAAACAAAATATGTTCAAATTAGCATTTTTATTTTAGCATACATATATTTTTAAATATCCAGCAATTTTCCGCCTACATATACAACAATAATCTATTTTCAGTGAGCAATCAAGGCAACTAGCAAAGTGTCTATCTACATGGCATAAAAACAATCATTTCATTAGTTAAGCAAATTTTGCAGTTAACATTATTAGAGTCAGTCTCGGGATTTGGTGGGCAGTCTCTAAGCAATAAACATTTAGCTGATCCCCTTTTATGAAGCTCTGTAATATCATCATAAGGTAAGAGATTCTTGAGCTCTAAGCCACAGCAATGACAAGAGATCCTATCACCATAGCCTGTGTAAAAGAAACCGGCATTAGCAAGCTCGGTGGATATCTGTTTCAAGGCAATAGGCCAGTCTTTGAACGTCTCAAGTCTGCTGTCAAACGTCACTTTGCTTTTATGTCTGATAGGTCTGGTGATGTGGTAAGTGTCATCAAAATCAAAAAAAAGCGACAATATGGATTCCAGTTCAGATGATCGGCAACAGGGTCATCACCATCTTCCCAGTTGAAACCACGTGTATCACAAAATGGGCATTCAACAGCATCATTTAAGCTGCCATCGGATTCTATTGCATCTTGTCGGTAGATAAACCCTGCTCTTGCTAACTTTTCAGCAGGGAAGTCGGAAGGCCAGTTTTCAAAGTTACGTAATCGATTTTCGTATATTTGGAAGTATTCTCGACACTCCATGGTGTAGAATTGATGAAATAAACAACAATTTTTTTTAATTTATAAGCATTTATTCAATTTTTCTAATGTCAATATCTCGCAAAATAATGTTTTTATAATAATAATAATAATATAATATGTTCTTTTAATGCAATACATAATGGAGACCTGTCATCTAAACAAAATGGTTCTAACAATTTTTCAATCGGTAAACGATTTAGTAAATTTGACCATAAAAAATTTCATCTATTATTTTATAATAAAAAGTACTGAAATTTAAGCGCTCCAAACAAATTATTTTACTGGAGATAATAGGGTTAATAGCTAAGAGTTCAACCACATCACTATAATCCAAATATAGTGCGCAAATGTTTTTCATCAGCATCACTTGTATCACATTTTCATACTGATCTGGGATAGATGTAGGCAATCTCCGCAGGTCACTGGGGCAGCAAACTCTGGAGGTGTAGCATTTTCAAAAAAGTTTGTTTTCAGGAGCTTGAGCTCAATGATGACATCTTCCCACTCGTACATCAATGACTGAGTTGGATGAGTCATTACAATTTTCGTTGGTGTTCCAGCGGCTACAGGTGTTTTTTGCAAGATAACCACTGGAGAATAGGATCTTACAGGACTGAGTGCACATTGAACATCATACTCTGAATTCAGTAATGGAAACCTCGAATGCAGCAAGTAATGGTCTTCCTTTTTGGCAGCTTCATCATACATTTGTAACACTCTATCCAAGTCCGCACTGTAATTGATAGTGGAATCACTACTATAACCACTATCCATGGTTTCAAAACTGCGGATACTACTCATTTTCACAAATCACTCGAGAGGTAAACTGGGACTGGGAATATATGTAGGGAATTTTCACAATTTTATAGTTGTACCCCTTCCACTACCCGATTGCGGTTGATTTCAATTATGTGTTCCTACGCCAAGATGGAAAAGTAGATCTCTTGTTGCTAAGAGCTCCTCTGTTCCCCATCACCATCATCTTTTAAATGTTGCATCACTTGTTGTTTTTCACAGTAACATTTGATATCTTTCTGTAATTGTTACTTTACAGTGATGTTTTCACCCTGAGTCCTCATTTTGCAATACAAGCACATGTCTATATTTTTGATAATTTATTATCAATTTATGATAGGCCTTGGTGTTATAGTCTGTTTTCAGTGCCAATCCAACTGTCGTGGCTCGAATCAAACCCAAGCCACCGAACTTTAACCTTGTGGCCTTTTCGTTGCAAAATTTTCTCAACGAGATACACATCAGGATAGGCGGCCTTTTGCAATTCTTCTTCGTAAAAGCTCCCTTGAATGGGTGTACCAGACATATCTTCCAAAATATACGTAACTGGATTAGTTATTTTAACCTGCGTAATTTTAAACAATTCCGTACTCCAGCTGGTAAGGTAACCTTTATCAAAAACGTGTTTGGTTTTACTTATTCGCACAACATCTCCGACTTTCAGTTTTCTTGGTCCAGCAATTTTCAGGTTATTGTATACTTTAATATCTCGAGCGTTTTTCCAATTAATGCCCGCAGGTCTCATCTTTGTCTTAGAATGTTTTTGATGGTTGTAGTCCTTAACGATTTCCTGTAAAATTTCTATCCATTTGTAGGTGGCGTTCAAACTAAAGTACTTGTAGAGCCGTTCTTTCAGCGTTCTAATTACTCGTTCAGCTATTACGGCTTTCAGTCCACTAAATGTACTATAATGATTGATTCCGTTTGACTTCATTAGTTTCTGAAAGCAACTATTGTAGTATTTTTTACCCTGGTCGGTTTGGAGATTTTTCGGGTGCTGTCCTTCCTTGAGAATACTCTCAAAGGCACGAGTTACCTCTTCACCGGATTTCGTTTTCAGCGCTCTCGTCCACACGTACTTTGAAAAGCAATCAATCACCACGAGGAAGAACTTGAAATTACGATTGGATTTTGCATAGAGATCCATTTGTGCGAGGTCAGACTGCCAGGAGTCATCGAAACCTTTGATTATTACACGTCGGCGAGGAAACTTTCGTCTCACAGGTCTATGCAGTTCCTTAACGACTTGAACTTTTTCTTAGGAATGTTTCGCTATAGGAGCCATCTTGTATACTGCTTAAAAATAGACAAAGGCATGTTTTTATTGACCCTAATGATGCTTTTTAATTGCAGCAATACTGTCTGCGATTGCTTCAAGTTTTTGATTATGGTCCAACATTTGATTTGCAATATCATCATGTAGTTTTTGCATGTCTCGGTATAGGTCAGGCACTACTTTTGTCATCTTGTCTCTAAGTTCAGTTAGATCAGAAAGATCTTTAGCCTTATCCTTTCGAACAATATGTAATACTTCTGCTGCATCAACATCTTTAGGAGCTTGTTTCAGAGAAAGTTCCAGATCATTTATACGTTTTTCCTGTAATATACGGTTGTCATTAAACGAGGCTTCAAATTTTGTGATGGTTTCCTTATATTCTTTCCGGGCAGATTCCAACTGAGCTTCTATTGTATTGAATTTTGAAATGAGAAGCGATATATTTTGTAGTTGGGTTTCCATAGCTTGTTCGGTTTTCACCATGCGAGTATTCATTGCAGCAAAGTTTTGAACTCCACGTTCCTCGCTTACCTTTTCGTTTTGCTTAAACATAGATAAGGTTTGCGGAACTTCACCAGTGTAGTTGCTGAAAGCTATTTGAAAATCACTATGTAGTTGCTGAAGTCCGTTTGCTATTTTCTTATCAACGTACTGCTTGTTGGCGGCATCCATGGCCTTCGTCGGTACTTCGACATTGGTAATTTTCAGCTTCTCAGCATCGATATTTCCCTCCGCGGTAAAGGAAAATGGCACTTTCATAAAGCTAGGTTATGTGATGTTGATGACATTAGTTGCTGATGAGCACTACGTCCAAACTTGTTTAAAGTCATCATGAAACTGATATGTTTGCCATAGGATAAGGAATAATATACACTTTCAATTTCGAAATTTATTTATCTCGTATAATATTAGCTTCCTTAAGTTCATTTAAAATGGCAATTATTTCGTTGTCGTGAGAGGTGTTGCCTGCTTCCTTGGATGCAATCAGTAGTTTCAATATATTTAGTATATTTATATAGACTTGAAGCTTTCAAACGACCTGCTTCATTCTTGTGTGCTGATGTCATTACCAACACTTTTCTGTATGCTTCTAAATCATCGGGAGCATAATCAGGGGAGTTGTAAAATATTAGTTGATATAACCCTGGAGTACCTCGAAACTGTAACCCATCAACGATAATGTGACCTGTACTACGACTGAAATTGCTTTTGCTCAAGAAACCATTTGGAACTTGCAGCGTCATATATAGGTCCATATATGTTGTCAATATCATCGCTTTTAGTGATATAGTCTTCAAGATATTTGTGTGCAACTGGAGGATACTGATCCATGTAGTCCTCTATTGCTTCTTTAGAGAGATTACCGGGATCCTCGTAAAATGTTTCGTTCTCCACCTCATCATCATCATCATCATTGGTGTGCATACTAGTTTCAGCGATTGGTTCTTCATCGAGGTATTGTGTCTCTTCCAACTCATGTTTTTTGACTGATGGCAGCTCCTGCACTTCTTGTTTAATTACTTCACGTTTAATGGTCTGTGTTGGTATCTTAGTGAGAACTTTTACCGTAGTTGAGGTAATATCTTGTAGCGGTGTCATTACCGGTCTAAAAAGTTTATTTAATGTTTCATCATGTTCCGACTTTCCCAGCTTCAGACTAAGATAGAATAGCGAATAGAACGTGCCAATTGCTTGATCTTTTTCTTTCGAGCAGTGGCAGCCATGTTGCTACTCAATGAAGACATTTTTATCAACTAACAGCAATCATCTTTATTGAACCTTTATATATTTATCGAATCCTTTACGGTAGCGGCCATCATTCAAGTTGAAGTCCTTAGCTATTGTAATAAAGCCAAAACGATTTTGCCAGCATTCCGAACACATTGTCTTAAATTTATCATAGTCCACGTCGGGAGACACGTGCTCATCAAAGACGTGCTTCAAATTTACCTCATCTTGTCTGAATATGACAATTACGTTGCAATTGTCTCGAATCAGTTGCTTAGGTATTTTGCTATACGTTTGGCATAAATATATTGAATCGATATTCCTGTGCCTTCCCATCGAAAAAAAATTTTGAATCTTGTTTTGTTTATCACCATTCACATCATCGAAAATGAATACTGAACATTCGCGTGCCTCACTCGGATCAATTACTTCTTCGTTTTTAAAGGGAAAATACGATACACCTTTAACCAGCTTGAGAACGTCTTGTAAGAGCTGGTACTTTGGTTGGTAGAGTGACTTGGAATAGATGTAGACGTTCTCGAATCGTAGGCCTTCTTCATTGAATAGCAGTGATAACGATGCGTTGGTCTTTCCGTAACCAATAGGTCCGCAGAATGCTGCTCATAGGGAATTTGGTAACAATTGTCCGTGTCGACTTGCTGATGATAGTGATTCTTCGACAAAGTCCAAATTTTCGATAGGCAGTTGGACATCTTGTTGCTTCATATACATCTTATGATATACTGGCATCATCCTTATTGTGGATACTAATTAAATACAGCAGTTTATCTCAGTTTCAATCAGTATCATGCTAACTCCCAAAGGAGGTAGTCTACTGAATAGTGCAATCAATAAATTACCATTTGAACTACATCTACCTGGTTATCAGTTTTGTGGGCCCGGTACAAAACTCCTAGACCGTCTCTCCAAAGGTCAGCAGGGAATCAATAAGACAGACGCTGCTTGTCGAGCGCACGATATCGCCTACAGTAAATACAAGTCTTTGGCGGATCGTCATAAGGCTGATTACGAGTTGGCAAATCGAGCCTGGGAGAGATTCAAGTCAAAGGACGCTTCACTTGGTGAAAAAGCAGCTTCTTGGCTTATAACTACAGGCATGAAGGCTAAACGCAAGATGGGGCTTGGAATCAAAAAACCATGTGGAAAAAAATCTTTTCGACAGAATGTGGTTCTACCAATCAAGAGAGCTATTGTCGGATCTGGAAGTGATGTCCGTAAGACATCGTTATTGGCGTTGAGAGCAGCCCGAGCAGTCATCAAGAAGGCAGGTGGTCGCAAGAAAATCCGTGTACCTCGAGTCATTCCTTTTGAGTCGAAAATTGGTGGTTTTCTCCCACTAATACCCCTATTTGCGGGGTTGTCAGCACTTGGAGCTCTTGCCGAGGGAGCCAGTGGAGTAGCCAAAGCCGTGATAGATGCAAAGGACGCCCGCAAGTAGTTGGAGGAGGACCAGCGCCATAAACAAGCCATGGAAAGTCCCGCAACGGCTTCGGGCTTTACTTAAAGAAGGAAAAAAACTCCCAATAAAGCTACCCAATCGAGCACTTTACAATCACGAGCTTGAGCAATATGCCAAACATTTGAAGATCCCCCACTTTAGGGGAGTATTTATGCGAGACGCCTTACCTAAACATTCACAAACAAAGGAGTCTGCCATCGTTAATTTGGATACCAGCAGTCACGGTACACAATTGGGTAGTTATGGTGCAAATGGAAAGTTGTCTGTACTTTGATATTCTGGATGATGTTTGAAACCACCCCAAGAATTAGCCAACTACTTTGGCAATGGAGTGAAAATCCTCTACAACAATGACTCTTATCAGACGTACAATCAATCAAATTGTGGCCATTTATGCTTGAAATTTCTCTATAATAAAAAATAAATATTTTGCATTATTGTTGTTTTACCCTTACCTATATTAGCAGCTAACAGGCAGCCAATTTTCAGTCATGTCTGTGATCATCACATTGGAAGGTCGCAGCCCAATACTGTCAATTGATTTTCAACCACCTATTCAGTTGGATCCCAACTACAACTACGGACTAGCTTTATTGAGTTTTCACTCGTACAACAGCATCCCAAACATTGAAAGAGGTGACAAGATCTACCTGTTTGACGATCACAACACGCAAACATTCATCGACTTGCCTGAAGGTTCATACGAAATTGGTGTCATCGAAGCTTATATTAGAACAACAATACTCTCAAGTGTGAGCTTTTCAGCAGCAAGTACGCTGTGGGCTTTCAACCGCAAGACAGCATCGGTGATATTCTGGGCTTCTCTAAACAGCTGCTACCACGCAATCAAGTTCACAGTTCCGATTTACCAGTGAACATTAAGTGCGTACCATCCACATTGATAGCAACATCACATCAGGAGCCTTCTACAACAACACTCCTTCACACACCATTTACGAGTTTGCCGTTGCAGTTGATCCTGGTTTTGCCATCGACGAAACACCTCAGCATTTAATCTATTTGCCGATTAACAGAAGCGAAATACATAACCTCACATTGCAAATTTTGAATCAAGACTCTGAACTTATGAATTTTCGTGGTGAAGAAATCATCATTCGACTTGAGCTGAAACAACTACAATAATAATAATGGGTCGACTTGTATTTGATGAAGAACCATATAAGAAGTCAACCGCTCCTCGACCACCATCAGTTTCTATGAAACCTCTCAAGAGATCACTCACGCTCTCAAACAGATTGTTTCTACAAACGCTCGGCTACCATGTCAACTTCTCAAATGTTCGATATCTTCCGCAAACCAAATTTTGATGATAGTGTAAGACGCGAGGAGTTGCGAACCTACTATCCATACGTCAAGTCATTCGGCAACAATGATATCGTTGAAATCACCGTCAATCAAACAGATTGTTGGTTTTCCATGGCTGATTCCTGCATCTCAATCCAGGGACAAGTGGTGAAGACAGCAGGCAATGGAGATGTTTCTCTATCACCAAATGCTGGAGCTTTCTTCTTCGACAGCGTTACGTACGAGTTGTGCGGCAAGGAAATTGAGAGACCCTGGTCGCGTGAGTACAATTCGTGGATACTTGTGCTACGACCCCAACAGTTCAAAGGACCTATTCATAGCCGGGTGGAATTTTCCACATAAAGCGTATATGAATGCAGCCGATAAAACTTTTCACATGTACATTCCATTGGGACATTTGTTTTCCATCTTCAACGACTACAAGCAGGTGATGTGTGGTAAACAAACAATTCGTTTGGTGCGAAGCCGTAGCGATGATGATTGCCTTATAATCACGGATGCTGCAACCAAGGGCAAAGTGACAATAAACAACATCGATCTCAAAGTCCGTCACATTTTTCCAAACGATGACGTTAAATTGGATTTACTGCAAGCCATCAGAGCGGATTCCAGTATAATTTTACCGTTTCGTAAATGGGAGCTAAATAAGTTGCCTGCTCTCAAAACAGGTGCTACTCGTGAAATTTGGGCTGTGAAGACGTCTGCCGCACTGGAAAGCCCTCGTTACGTTATCTTAGCCTTCCAAACGGATCGCCACAGCAACATCAAAGAAGATCCCACGGAATTTGATAATATTCACATTTCCAATATTCGCCTAAATTTAAACAGCGAATTTTGGCCTATGGAGAGATTTGATTTAGATTTTTCAAAGAGTGAGTACGGTGAGGCGTACGGTATACGGACTTTTATGCGGACTTTTATCCCAGCTTTGGCGGCGGCAAACACCCTCTACTGGATTATGTTGCATTCAAGACGCACACCCTATTCGTCATGGATTGCTCCCGACGTGAGGACACCATGAAATCCTCGACTGTATATATTCGCCTGGATATTGAAAGCAAGACGGGATTTCCCGATAAGACCCAAGCCTTCTGCATAATTATCCACGATTGCCTAATGGAATTTCTCCCACTCAGCGAAATTGTTCGAAGCTTATATTAGATCACTCAGCTGTTTAGAAAATGAGTTTCGGTACAGCTTTTCAACGGTTCACCATGGAAATTGCAATTGTCGACATTCAAGGTTTCGAAATCGAGGGAAGATTTGTTCCCAAAGAATTGGTAATCAAGACACGTAAACGCACAGGTGTGTTTTTGTTTAAACCACCCAAACCGTTTAACTATCTATCAGCAGCAGACAAAAGGCAAGTACGATATTTGGAAAAACGGCTACATGGACTCCACTACTCTGATGGCCACTACGATTTGAATACTATGAACGACATTTTGAGAATTTTCCTAACCAAATGCACGCACATATATGTACGAGGCCATCAGAAATATGACTTTTTATTTATCAAGTTATTTGAAGAGCTGAAAATTCCCAATTTAAGAAAACTGCTTAACGAAGATGGGGAATCACACTATCACCTAATCAATCTGCCATTGAGCGCTGTTGAACTGAAACCTTCTGACTCTCCATGCATTTTTCACTGCCGCTGCAATGATCCAGTACGATGTGCAAAAGAAAATGTTGATGTAGTTTATTATTGGCTTCTGAATAGTGTTTTGCATAAATAAAACATTGTATATAACTATGTGTTTTAATTATTCATTCTATTCCTTACACATTTCACAATTAATTTAAGTAATAATGTTGTAATTGTAGAGAGTGTTACACAAATAAGAATTAGCACTTTGTGGAGCTCCTCTTGTAGGTTGGCATCACGTATAGTCATTGAGCTGTTCGATAGTAAAGTTTTTTCATCTTGGCAAGAAGCTGCTGAAATCCAGTCAGTGTCACCTTCAGTGTCATCAGAAAATATCAGCTTCAGTTTGAAATTTTTTGCTGTGTTTGACAGATGAGCAAATATACAGGCAGCCGTCCATCGTTTAATCTATCTCGAGCCATCAATGTATAGTTGGAGCGGTTCAAACAGTTTCCTGAAGGGCATACATCCATGTCCTTGGTTCCATAAGGTATATTAACATACAAGACATTTTTCAAAATTATTGTGAATATTATAAAGCTTGATTTAAGTAAAGCCATTTTTAACGATCTGGATTCAACAGTAGTTGGTGAAACACTATGCGTATCTTCAACCTCGTTCGTTACTTTATTCTAAAATTATTAGTAGGCTACCAGAAATCATAATATCAAATTATTGATTTGGATTCATCATTAAAAATTATCTCAGTCTCAAAAATATTACGCTCGGCCTCATCCGAAAAAACTTTGTAATTGTTTGACATCATCATAATGTATTCATATCATATTTCCAAAAAAATATATAAATATTTTAATTTATTCGGTAAACAAATTATTTCAATTATTCTTTCCTGTGTTCTATAACCATTTTATTTTGGGAGTTATTTACATTAATTCTCAGTTTCTAGTATTTAAATAAAAGAAAGACTCTGCGCTTTAGCAACTCTTTTTAATTTTATTTTAAGTTTTCTATTTTCAACAGATTCAAAAATTTACTTTAATTCAACAATTTTCTGTTTCTGAGCCTGTTTCTGAGGTACACGTTGGGTTCGCCATTTTATTTTGGATTATTTATTATACTATTATTATATTTTATTAATTTTTATTGAATATTATTGAACAAATCTTCTTTTTATCTTTGCACCCAATTTATTTTGGTTTTAGTAATATATTTTGCAGAATAATATTTTTATAAACTCTATTATTCACACTTTATTTGATTAATTTATTTTCTCAGGGATTTATTTTTAATTGCATACATATACTTTAATTTTCTCAGGGTTTTCAATTTCATTGCATTCATACTCTTACCTCAAGGTGGTTCAACAGGTTCTAAATTTCAAATTGATACTTACATTTTTATCTTCTTTACAACTTCTCTGCTTCTCTTTTTATTACACTTATTCAACGATATTGCATCATTTTATTTATTCAAAACCTCTTTTATTTATTTTACTAAATTGAAACTTTTATTTTGCTTGAAAAGAATTTAGATGAAACTCTAAGCATTCAAATGTTATTTTTGGCTCATTTAAATAAATTAACAAAACTTTCAATTTAAACTTTCAATAACATTCTTTATTAAACACCAAGTTAAAATTATTAAAACATTAAAACAATAAATCTATAATCAACAAACGAAATCATTTCTAACTACTAAATGTTTATGAGAAATTTCTCTTTTTATATCATTATTAAAATTAAAATTTGTTATTCCTAATATACTTAACTAGCATAAACATAAATCAATTGTCAAACAACTATTGTTTCACTAACCTTTTATTCCTTGTCGTGATTACAGTCCATTAGTTCTAAATGTGTTCATTGTCCATTCGAACTTTTATTTCATAAACAAATTTTTATTTTTGGTTCCCATTTACAATTTGTCATACTTTTTTCAAAGTCATTCAACTTTCATTATGATTTACACAACTTTACCGCAAATTCTTGATTGATTGAAATTTAAGTTATAATAATCTTTTCCCTTATCATCTCTAATGTTCATGGAAAAATTTTCTTCTATTTTTGTTCATTACTTTGAAAATTATTGACATTTTACTTTTTCTGAAAGTTGTTTACATGATGCTTTGCTGCCTAATTTATTTTGTACTATTGTAATTGCATGCATTTTTACTAATTCATATTGTTTTAGATGTCTAGCATGGATTTTTATGTTTTCCTGGTAATTTACAATGATTCCTATGGATCTATATCACAAAATATGCATACTCGTTACAAGATGTATAACCAACATTTTTCAATTACCTTTTATAACTAATTGTGAGTATTTACAGTTTAATTATTATTAAAATCATCTTAATTACACTACATATTACACATATATTCCTTTTGCCAAAGTCCAGAGAGCTTTATTTACAATTTATTGCTCCTTTTTGCTTGCTCGTTGGAATGGCATGTTTATCGAAATTGAAATTCAAAAGTTTTATTTAGTAAATGGTTTTGCTAAGCCTTTTATATTATAACACCTGAATCTCAGTTAATTCTTTTCAACCCTTAACATAAATATTTCATTCATTCAATTGCTTTATTAGTGTTAATTCCTTTTTTTCCATTAAATGTTGCTGATCGTTAGGCAACCAACATGTTCATTACTAATATACAGTCTACTTTTTTAATCTGTTTTACAGATTGCATTTCATTTTTATTTATGGCTATTCTAATTCCATAACATATATGTATATATATATATATTATATATATATATATATATTAATATATATATATATATATACGTAACCAGATACAAAACCGAGGCCCGATATGTTCAACAGGCCACCAGAGGCCCACATGAAGGGATAGTTTTCAAAAATATATTTTGATGTTTTGGAATATTTTTAAAACGTTTAATCGTAATTCCTTTAGAGGGGTAAGATATTAGCAGAAATAAAAATTTATATATCATGCACATTCGAGTCCATTCGTCAATATTAACACACATGCGAGACCTGCTGTATATAAAAATTTTTTCACTGTATAACCGAGTCCTTGCAACGTTGCCACGATATGCCCATGGGGTGTCAGTCGTGGCCTGTCATCGTTTTTATCAGGCAACAGTAATGTTCTGCATCCTTGTGCTTTCGACCTTATATATTGAATTTTGATATTTTACTATTATTATATTTAGTTTTGTGATGTTTGTTAGGTTACGGCTGGCTATACAAGTGGACGTTGTCAACAAAAATTTATTTTTAATAAAACCATGTTATACTCTTAGAAATAAATGTACCTTATAAATAGTAGATACGTATTTCTTCATATTTTAGATAAAAACTTTAAAGATCATATCAAGAGCTCTTGAGTATTGGAATTTTACCTTGTAACCAAACGAAAATCTTGCTAAACTTTATGAATGGCGTGTATAATAATAAATTATCGGTAAGAACAAATACAAGGATAGGCTATAACAGGTACATGAGGTACACACCAGAATACATTTGTGTATTGTGAATTTAAATATTTTTAGTCATGTAGTTTTAGTTCAAAATAAAATAAAAATATTGTTACTCAATAGTCTGCTGCATCACTATGTTTGAAAAAAAAAAATAATTTTAAATGCTAAATTTTTGTACCTTAGTTGACACATAAAATCTTAATAATAGAATTTTCAGACAACCTACAATTTCAATTATAAGTAATAAGTAACTGCTAGGCACATATATACTTTAAATCACAGTATATCTTAAAAGTGGAATAAAATTTCCTTGCAGTACAGTACATATATTAATATTAAATTTTGATAATATTTATAGTACACCAAATTACAAAGTAATATGAATTTATGAGAATTTAAAATAGTAACTACAAACTGTTATCAAAAATTTATCACAGGTAAATTTTTTCAAAAATGAAAAGCTCAAATATTGCATTCGATCCTAAAAAAGTTTTGAAACAACGGAAGACTCTATATTGTTATGATTATCATATACTAATATCGCTATCGCCAAGTGGACGGGTCACCGACTAAGGCCGTATAGCTTCAAATGAAACGTAAGTGAGAAAATGCACAATTATTGAAAAGGTATGTACCTACAAATCTACATTTTCACATGAGTTGGTTTACATAGTTTTCTGAGTGTGTTTTTTGGAAATGTGTTTTTTCGTGAAAATTCTAAATACAGGGTGCAAATTGCCCATTTAGATAGTGTTTATTGTTCTTTAATGTAGCAACACCACAACTCGTCCTTTGAATTTAATAGAAATGAATTCAAAGTTTTTCAATTAAATTAACAGATAAATGTGGGGACCAATTATACTATAAATAAACTGCCAAATTTATCTGTAAACACACAAACCCGAATGAAAACTATTTCTCCACTAGACATCTACAAATGAACAATGAAATTACGCTCTTCAACCTACCGTAAGCCCTCAAAATGTTTTAAATTAAATGTTTTAGTATTATATTCAATGCATGAAGATAAACATTTCAGATGATGTCATGCGCAGACTTGGTCACATTTGGGAACACAAGTCGGCATACCGTTACAGGTGTATCGTGTGCCCGCCAATACTGCCTTCGAATTCACACGAGGGTTGCAATAACCTAACCTAACCTAATTTAATAAGTATTGAGTTTCGACGAACTACCTGCATAGACATTGTACATATCAGGTTTTTTAACATTCTAGGCTGTGTAGTGAAGTGGTGTTGTGTACTTTAAAAATGAATACTCGCTCAAACAAAATTTTGAACATGGTTTTAAGCCAGCACTCAGGTAAGTCTAATATTTAATCAGTAACTGAAATATATTAGCTCCCCCTTCATTTTTGTTTTGATCATATAAAGCATGAATACCAAGTGTCGCGGTAGACGAAAAAATATTTTTACCAATTTTAAAAGCAAAGTATAGGGATTTTTTTCACAATAAATAAAATTTAAGTTTACTTTTTTTATTGTTGGGTCCTATTACTTAATTTATATAAAATAGAAAATTGTCGACAACGACACAATAATCAAACCCAGAAGCGAAACTCTTGTCAGAACCTTTGATGTTTTGGGGTCAAGATTTCGTGACCTTGAACAAAATCGGCCTCTACTTTGACCGTAACGATATCCGGGCGGTAACTTTAAATTAAATATAAGGAGGAATTTGTATTAAAGGTGGAACAACATATATGAAAAATGTAATTTTTAAAGGCATTTGAATAAAAAAATAATAATCAGAAGTCGTGTGAAAATAAAGGTTTGTGGTTATATATTTGTGATATACCAAAAGTTCCACTTCAAATGGTGTGGAAGAATAGGTCCAACTCACAATCTTTTTAAAGTATATTTAATTCTCAAAATTTTTTTGACTTGTATAGTTACCTCGTTCTGATGCAATTTAAAATCATAAATAAATCTTATAAGATTTAGTGCTAATAATGCGATCCTTGGACTGTTTTTTAAACACGATAAATTTCACCTCATAGTTAGAATATGTTTGATAATTGATATGTAGTTGAATATTGTCTACATGTAAGTAACATGTATTTAACATATTCTTTCTGAATAATGGGATTATTTTTGTAGCTTTTACTCTGAGGATAGCGTACATTCTGGCGGCAACGGAGAGTTTCGCTTCTGAGTTTAATTATTCTGTGCCAACGACGACAATTTTCCGTTTAGATGTTATTATACTTATCAAATACATGATAATATGTAGTACACTCGTAGGTAGGGCTGCCACCTTTTTCTAAAGAAAATAAAGTATATTTACTGTTCAAGGTAAAAAAAATAAAGTACATCTGAATATAAAATATTTTTTTGTTAACATTTTTCCATACATATTTTTGTTACTTCAAGCAACATCTAACAAATATTTGTTATTAAAGAATATTTAAACAATATCTTTGCACTCTATATCCATATTAAGATATATTAATAGTCCATTGTTGTTTCTTTCATCCCGCCACTTACCCTTCTTCAGAGAAAAAACTATCTCTGTAAATGCAGAAGTGGCGGAAATTGACAGCAAAAATGACACTATTGTAAATATATTTATAAAGTCATTACCTCCTAAAAATTGTTGGCACTTCTGTGAAGTTCTTAATAAAAAAAAATGAATGAACTTGCTTTAAATGAATAAATTTATTCTTACAGAACATTCATATTAATTTTATGTTTTTGTAGTTTCATAGTTTCAACTATGTGAACAAACTGCTCTTTTATGTTGGTCAATGAAGAGAGTCAATTTGTGTGGCTGAAATCAAACACTTGTCTCGGTGCACCACGACCTTGTCCAAGAACAATATGAAATGTCTGTAAAAATTCTGACTAACTTCAGTGTCTTTAATCATTTTTCAGTTTGATACCCAAAGAATAGATCTTTTCTTTTGATTATTTCGTTCCTAAGATTGTATACATCCAAAATTGCTATATTATTCCCTTTTAAGAATTTTACAGTTTTTTTAATATATAAAATGTAACTACCAAAGTCTTAATCATCATTGGTATTCTGCAACAATACATTTTGTAAAATCTTTGACAGTCTTTTCCTAAGTTCAGACAATAAAATATTTCATGCAAGGGCGCAGTTTTGGTTTAGGGAGGCGCTAATTAGGAAACAACTAATCATAGAACAAACGAAAAAAAAAATTCCTAAAAAGTGGAAAAATTTTTTGGTCCTGAGCGGGGGGCAAGTCAGCAAATTTATGGGAAGGTTAAATGGCTCACGGCCGGTTTTTCAGGTCCGGCAGCTGCCCCCCCTTCGGTTCGCCTATGATTGTATGTATCTGAGAGAGAGCCATCTAGTTCTTACACAGGCACTGGGGTTCACGAAATTCTCCATCTACAGATTCTATGATATTTTAAATTCTCGTCTCCGCACAGTGGATTGGGAAAAATACGCACAGATTAACATTTTTGTTTATGTTAGGATAAAATAATTAAAATCTTTAAAAATCGAAATAGATAAAATTAAGTATTTTGTTGCATTGACAAGAAATAAAAGTATTAAGTGCGTTTTGCTGAATTACAATAAGTACAAAACTGTATTATAAAATACTGAAGAGTTTCACTATTTTGGTAATATTATTGTTATTATTCCCAATTTTTCTGATTTTTTGGGTTCCGTCTATAAAAATATACGGATAACCATATGAAATCACTCGTGATTTCTCCGTCTTTCATATCACAGCCATTTTCTCCAAACTCGACGACAAATGTTGAAATTGATATTTTAGTACTTGAATGAAAAAAAAGTTTTAGGGGTACGTCTGGGGGTAAATTTAAAAAAATCGAATATCCCCCACCTATCTCCGAAACTAATGAGCCTAAAATATAAAAAAGGAAGTATAGAACGTTGTCCAAAGTTTACAGGAATAATAAGTAGAAACCTCTAATTTTAATTTTGGGGGGGGGGAAATTATAGTATTAAATATAAAATTAAAAATTGTTCAAACACATCATGAATTACATCATATTTAATATATATTAAATAATTAGTTTAAAAGATATTAAAAAAAATTATCTATTCCCCTTATTTAAAAAATTATCCAACCCCCTTTATTTCCGAAACTATAAGACATAAAATAAAAAAAAATACTTCAACTTTGCAGGAAAAATGATGAGAAATCCCTAATATTAATTTTGGAGAAAGTATATAATTGAACGGGAAATAATATATTAAACTTTTTTAAAAGGCATCGTACTATATATCAATTAAAAGGGCTTATTAGGAGGAATACAAATATATTTTTTCATATTTTTTAAAATCCATTGTTTAAATGATATTAGCAGAAACATAAAAAATACCCATTTCCCCGTTTATTTCCTCACTTGAACTTGATAAAAAAATAAGTAGAAAACCCTATATTAATTTTGGGGACAAAATTATAAAATTAAATGGAAAATAACATATTTTTTTCAAAAGCATCATGTATTAGACCAAATGAAAGTGCTCTTTATGAGATATACAAATATATATTTCCCATATTTTTAACAACATTTGTTTAAAAGATATTAACATAAATATAAAACATCGACTTATAACCCCCCTTCTATATCTCAACTTTACGATCTAAAATTTGGAAAAAATTAGAAATATAGGGTCTTACTTGAACTTTGCAGGAAAAAATAGGGAGAAAACCCTGATATTAAGTTTGGGGGCAATTTACAGAATTATAATGGAAGAAAGACAAGTATATTGTCTTTAAAATATTTTTTAAAATAGTTTGTAAAAAAAATAAAAATATAAAGCTACAAAATTCGACCCATTAAAAAAGTAAAACACAAATTCTATCTAATTTATAAACTCAAATTGAAACAAAATGTTAAGGTACAACCTTCAAATGAAAGGAATAATTATAAATGTACAAATATATTTTAGGTAATTGTTTTATTAAAATATTTTTTAAATTAATAAATAATTATTTAAAATTTGACCAATTCTTCCAAACTACTGAGCCTAAAATTCAGGCAAAGATTATATAGGGGTTTACTGAAAGTTTACTGGTAAAGTAAAGGGAAAATCTTAATCTTAATTTTTGGGGACCCAGTTAGAAAATTAAATAAATATTTTTATAAAAATCAGGCGTATATTTTGGTTGGTTTGTATCCAGATTTTAAATGATTCGCCCACAGTCATACGGGATATTAATTACTCGTACATTTTTCCCCCGAAGTGCATGGAATATCAACACCCTGTTTTAAAAGGCATATTTTTTATTGGAATCTCATGTTAATATAAATAATATTTCGAATACTTCTATTATCGCTTTAAACTAATGAGAGAAACTCATATTTATGTATTCGTACTGAAGCAGAATCAGCATTTTTGTCGGTATATGAATTTGTTGGAAATCTGTATCACTTCTTCACAATCATCTGTATCTATCACATCATAGAGAGTAACACAGTCTTTACTTAATAATCATTTCAACCTATAAATACAATCAATAGTAGATTCTACACATTAGTTTAAAACTAATGTGTAAATTATTGTTTTAAAAAGCCAGCTCTAATTACCATTTACTGGTTGATTTTCAATAATAGACGGATACAAATCTGTAGTAGTAATAGACATGAAACAATTTCAGGGAAATAATGATCTTCAATAACTTTTTAACGATATTGGTCGATGAAAAAATACTTTTTAGGGTTTCGTTTATACAATATACGAATACCCTTATAATATCACTCCGGATTTCTACCTCTTTCACATCACAGCAATTTTTTTTCTAAACTACTGGACGGAAAAGGTTGAAATTTAGTACCAGTGTATAATTTGGTGATACGACCAGGAGTAGATATCGTAAATGAAGAAATTTTGATTTTAGAGGTACTTCTGGGGGGGGGGACTAAAAATATGGACCGTTCTCCCCCTTATATCCGAAACTATAAGTAAAATTTTGAAAAAAATTAGACGTATTGAACCTCTCCTGAATTTTACCGGAAAAATAATGAGAAAACTTCTACTACTAATTTTGGGGAGGCACATTACAGATTTAAACGGAAAATATAAAATTAAATTGTTTCTAACACACCATGTAATATATCATATGAAAGGGCTCCTTATGGCTAAAACAAATATATATTTTTCATATTTTTAAAATAAATTATTTACGAAACTATAAGCCACAAAATTTGAAAAAAAAATAGATATATAGGCCCTCACCTGAATTTTACCAGAAAAATAAAAAGAAACCTCTATTGATTTTGGGAGGCACATTAGAGAATTAAATGGAAAATATCAAATTAAAATTGTTTCTAACACATCATGTAATATATTAAATGAAAGGGCTCATTATGGCGATAACAAATATATTTGTTTCATCAAAATTAATTATTTTAAAAATAAATTATTTTAAAGATATTAACAAAAATATAACAATTTTTACCAATTCCCCCTACGTTATCACCGAAACTATAAGCTGCAAAATTTTGAAAAAAATTATAGATACAGGGCCTCACCTGAATTATACCGGAAAAATAAGGAGAAACCCCTACTATTATTTCTGTGGGGCAAATTACAGAATTAAATGAAACATATAAAATTAAAATTATTTATAACGCATCATGTAATATATCAAATGGCTCATTATGAGGAATACATTTTTTTTCATATTTTTAAAATGAATATTTTAAAATATATTATTAAAAATATTTGAAAAAAAATTAACCAGTCCCCCCTTTATTTCCCAAACTATAAGACCTAATATTTTTGTTTACAGGAAAAATGCGAAGAAATCCCTTATATTTTTTGGGGGCCAAATTATAGAATTAAACGGAAAATAATAAAAAAACTTTAAGGCATCATACAATATATCAAATGAAATGGCTCATTATTAGGAATACAAATTTATATTTTTCATATTTTTAAAATTAATTGTTTACAAAGTATTAAAAAAATATATAAAAAAAAATCTCATTTCCCGCTTTATTTCCGAAAGCATACCACCTAAAATTTTGAAAATAATTAGGTGTACTGGGGCTCACTTGAAATTTATAGGAAAAAATAGAAGAAAACCCCAATAGTAGTTTTTGGTGCAAATTAAATTAAATGGAAAAAAAATTTAATTTTCGAAGGCATCATATAATTTATTAAATAAAAGGCTCATTATTTGAATTACAAATATATCATATTTTTAAATAATTGATTTTCCACTTTAGAAACTACACTATTTAAAATTTTGAAAAATATATTTAGTTACGATTTTTAAACAGATTTAGTAATTTATTATTTAAAATTTGACCTATTTTCCCCTATATCTTCCAATCTACAGAGCCTAAAATTTAGACAGTAATTATAAAAGACCTTCTTACTTTAATGTTAATTTTGGGTCCAAATTAGAAAATTAAATACATATTTTTATAAAAATAAAGCGAATCATGTAGCAGATAAAATAAAAAGTCTGTGTAGGGAAAATAAAAGTTTATATTTTATATAAATTTAAAACGCTTCCTTTAAAAGATATTAGGGTAAATATAAGAAAATACACTCATGCTTGCCTGAAACTGGAATATTAGAAAAAAATATATACTTTGATTCACCTGCATTGTATCAAATCTTCATATGGTGCTACGGAACCCTCAGTATGCGAGTCCAACTCGCACTTGACCAAATTATTCTTATTGAACATTAAAAAAATGCCTGAAGCTATTTTTTGTTTATGCTGAATGTGCTTATAGGATTTATAACATTTTGTGAGGTTTTGTCAAGAAGAAAGCATGTAATGATAATTAATATTAATATTTTCAGGAAATATTACTCAAAAAGAGAGTCCTAACATTACTCGAAACGCCATTGAAAATGAAATGTTATACCAGGAATATCATGCTCCAACCAATTCTCTTAGTATACCAATGGAGTCTTTACATGAAAAAGTAACAAGATATTTTAATACCTCAGAACCGTGAAAACCTCGAAATGTATTTATGAGTTTGTAGATGAGAATGTAGACATTGGAAAAACATATACATACGGCAGTTTGAAAAAGGTGAGTTCAAAAACATTGCATGATTATAACCTAACCCAAATGTTTAGAAAAGATCTGTAACAGTTCTGTGCATTGTTAACAGCATTTTTGGTCTTTCTGTTATAGAGTAATGTCACCAAAAACATCAGCGAGAAAAATATAAAAATAATTGTTCCCCAAATCTTGAGAAGTAAAATTTTAATTCCGAAATAGAAAATATCCAAAGTATAGTAGTGAAAAGCAATGCAAGTGAAAAAGAGGAAGAATTTACGAACAAGGTATGTTTGAGGTACTTGAAAATTAATGTTTTCCTCTAATATTAACAATAAGTGTTATTTTAGAATATAGTTGAACAAGAAGTTAATATTAAAGAAGATCCGAACAGCGAAATAAGTTCTCAGAAAAGCGTAGTAAAATCTGATGACGGATCAGTCTTTTGTACTAGTGATAATGACATCGACTCTAATTCTTCGGAATCAAGCATTCGGGTCTCAATGGAGGTATGGAAAAATTAATTAATTAGTTCTCTGTATTAACTTGTTGGTTTAAGTTGAATTCATAATTAGTTTCCTAAAGAAACGGAATTTTGACAAATATCCTTCCCACTGTTTTACAGTAAAAATTCAAAATAAACAAGTCAGAATTTCAACAGTCTGGCTATAGTTAAAAGATACGTTATTTAATTTTATAATTTAAGTTAATACTTCAATTTTCCAAAGGCGAATTGTGGTATAACGTAATTGTGAATTAGTGTCAAAACCTATAATTTTTATTTTTAGACAGTTTTTGAAGAAAGCAGTCCTGACCTACAATTATCTACAAAACCTGGAAAAGAGGTTAAAAAATTAGAAAGCCTGAAACAGACTGGCTTTATGAATGGAAAGGTAATACGAGTGTTTTCAATTAGTCTTATTCTCAGATTGCATATTTTATGACATATATTGTAATATAATAACCAAAACATTTTGGTTTACTCCTTGATGATGACAATTTTGACTTGTTGAAACGGCGTGATTGTTTAAAATAAAGGTTTGGTGTTAGGGAGCAAACTGTGTTATTTGATATGTGACACCAAAGGTTCTACAGCATTTCTATTACATTAGTTATACCTGAGACTAGAGAATACGATGTCTAAAAATAAGGCAATGTGTGGACTAGATGAATTGAAAAGGCTAGAAGTACTTCTAGAAAATATGTTTTTTAAACATAAAAAACATTATCCTATGAGTACCTACCTAATTTAGTTAAAGTACATTCCATTTTTAATAAAAATATTTAACCTTTTGTTATCTACTCGCAGGTTCTACGATTTAATGACCATGTTGATGTTTCTCGAAGAAAATTTAGGATATGGGATAGGAAAAATGTATGTCCTTTCTGTTTTATTGAACAGACACATTTTGCACGGCATATATCACGAAAACATGCTAAAGAGCCAGAGGTTCGAAAAGTTTTATCTCTACCATTGGGCAACCTAGAACGGAAAAAATTCTGGAATTGCCTTCGAAAAAAAGGTAATTTTGCTTTGTTTAAAGAAGAAAAAAGAGTTATAGCAGTTCGACGACCAACTGAAGACGAGAGTATAAGAAATGCTAAAGATTTCAATGACTTTGCAGCTTGTAGTTCATGTTGTGGTGTTTATAAAAAGAAAACATTAAGTAGACATGCCAAGAAATGCCCAGGACGAGAGGTCGAATGTCAGCAAAGAGGTAGACTATACGCCTTAACTCAGTCGCAAACCTTCTTAGCAGCTGTACGTAGTAAAAATGATTTTCTACTGAACACACGTTTAAAAAAAGAAGTTTTCAGTATTTATGAGACCGGACGAAATAAGTGAAGTTGCTAAAAATGACATATTAATTTGCTTATTTGGCGCAACACATTTGAAAAAACACAAGATGCCACAAATTGCTACTGTAACATCTAATAAAATGCGAGAATTGTCAAGGTTGCTAATAGCCTTAAAGGGTATAATAGGTTTAAGGAACGACGAAAATTTAACAAATAGTGGAAATAGTGTTGGCGTAAAAAATTTAACTCAGGTCATGAAACCAGAGTTTTTTCGATTATTTGGTGACTGCTACAAAAGTAATTGCCGGTTTTAATCCAGAGACCAAAACATTAAAGCTTCGTCACTTGCTTTGCATATGGGTACTAACTTAAAACAAGTATGTAATATTATTCACAGACATATAATAAAAAAGTCCAAACTTTTTGACTTTAAAAACCCTGAGTGGAATTAAAAAACATAAAACACTTACATAAATTGATAGAAGACCTGGAGTAGTGAAATAGCATCATTAGCATTGAAAGATATGACTGAAAAACATTGGGAAAAACCCCAAATTATACCTGTTACTAATGATGTTATCAAGTTTAATAATTACGTTAAAAAGGAAGCTGCAAATAGTTCCGCTATACTTGTTGAGTTAATTAAAAAAGATAATAGAAATATCGAATATGATAAGCAATTGTTAATTTTTAATTACAAAAGGTTAGCGAAAAGCGTTATGGCTTTGGTATAATATTAAACCGGAAAAGAATTGGAGAGATTCAATATTTAAAAACATCGACATATCTTAAAGATTTTTCTAGTGAAAATCGCCAAGAAGAACTTTTAGAAAGCTTGTCGGCTTCTGAAAAATTATTGTGCACAAATTTTAAGCGGGTGGTTTCTGGTGGGAAAGGTAGTCGTCCAGTACCCATCTTGTTTTCACCATTTATGCAACAAAAAATAGAACTCTTACTGAAAATTCGTAGAATTATTAAAGAAATTCCAGAGTCCAATGAATACCTTTTTGCAAATCCCGACTCAGCGAAAGGATGGTATCACGGTGTCAGTGTAATTCGAAGATTTGCTTGTGCCTGTGGTGCACAAAACTCCAGATCATTAACATCTACCAAATTTAGGAAGCAAACCGCAACAATATTGCAAGTAATGAATATAAATGAAAATGATATGGAGCAATTAGCCATATTTATGGGGCACACGAAAAAAACCCACGAAGAATGGTATAGGTTAGTAATATTTGAGTTTATAAAAATCTTAAGGGCTATAATGAAACATGTTTATCCTTATGTAGTCTAATGTTTAAAGAGATTATCTAATGTAGTATTAGACAGGAAAAAATATCCTTTTTCAGCTCTAAACATAATTGGCACCAATCTATTATTTCAGCGTATTTTTATTCCCTCTCGCTCCCTCTCTTCCTCTTTCCCTCTCTCCCTCTATCTGGCTATTTAGTATTGTGTCTCGAACAAATTATGATAACCTACAAGCAAGCTATTCTGATAAATAAATAAACAAGAAAAAATATAATTTAATTAAATTAAACGAGATTTCTTAAATTAAACATTCCCAAAAATTACAAATTACTTGATATGCTTTTTGAAATTAGTCCCTATGAATTTTACGGTACTAAGAAAACAATTATTGTATAACCAGGCTTTATTATTTTAAATGATGTTTCTACTACAATTAAATAGCGAGAGGTTTATAAATAAAATTTTACAACCCTAAAACGGGTTTTACTTAAATGAAAAATTGTAGATTGCCGCAAGATCTATATCAAACTGCTAAAATGGCGAAACTGCTATTAATGATCGACCAGGGAAAAGCTCACCTATACAAAGGGAAAGGCCTGGAGGCTGTTAATGTAGACGAGACAGATGTATTAGAAATCGAAGAAAACTTTGCTATTTCTAGAAAAGGTAAGTTGTAAATATTGCTTAATTTTTAAGTGATTAGAGAAGGAAATTTGTATAATGTATTGTTTTAAAATTCAGATAACACAGAAGTAAACATAACAACTACCTCAACGCCATTAGATGCAAATCTAGAATTGAATAACAAAACTATCTTAAAACACATGCACTTACAAGTCCTGAAGACGAGACAACAAATATATATAACGAAAGTGGTGTTCCTAATAAGCAAATCAAACAATGTAAGACAAAAATATAATTTGAATTATGTACAGCTTTTATATTTATAAATATTTTCAGCCAGAACAGGGAGCAGAATGCGGTGGAACCAAGAAGAAAAAAATTGTATGATTTTATATTTCAAAGAGTTCATCACTAATAAAAAACCACCCAAAAAACAAGAGGTTGAAGAGTTCAAGCAGAAAGAAAAAGAAACTTTTCGCAAAAGTAAACTGGGTCCGAATTAAAACATTCGTTTACAATCAGTACCGAAACTAATATCACCGAGTGCTATAATCAGTGAAGAATGTTTTGTGTTGATAACTTTAGATCTACAGTACCGTAAAATGGGGTAACTTTGATCAGTTTCAGAATTAAAACATTTTTTTCTTAAAATATGGTAAAAAATATACGAGAATAAATGTAAATATTGGTTTTGTCTGGACTGTCCACTTCTGGCATAAAAATATTAATTTTCTCATTATTTAATTTTAAACTGCGATTAGGGTTACTAAGATATCATCCTTTTTTCTTACAGACTTCGAAAATATTCCTAACCAGGAACAAAACAAATATATTTTGTTAAATCTATCCATGAGTCTAGGATTTATATCGTTTTTTATGTATTTGGGGTTACTTTGACTAAGAAAAAGGAAATTTACGAGATATACAACTTTGTTATGAAAACACACATTTGTCTTGAATATGTAATAAATATTTATTATTAAATTATACAAATCAATTCCTGCACTTTTCGCTACCCATTTCAATATCACATTCTCTTCATTTTCAGAGAAAACTGTTTTTGCACTAGATCTTTGTAAAAATTTTCCATGGTACTTGTTACCTATATATTGTTCCATAAGGAATGACAAACTTTGCAGACGCTCCACGTAACGTCAATCGGTTTTTAATTCCTTCCGTAATAACCTTATTCAGAATCTCTTCCTAATTCCAGTTTTTCGAGAGCCTAAACGCTTTTTATATGTCCTTGGCATGATGACAGACCAATAAAAAACCATCGTCGTTAATAAAATCATTAATCAGTCTAAGTAGCTCAAACTAAATAACATTATGGGGTAACATTGATATCATTGACCAAAGTAAACCCGCATAGGGGATCAATGACACCTCGTACAAAATATGCTACCAAAAAAACAGTGAACTTCAAGGTTATGGCTTGTAGTAAAGGTCGCTTTTATGGTTATAGTGTTTAAATGAACTGTAAACATTTGAGATGTTATTCAAGCTTTCAATATTACAAAAAAAACTAGTACTTTCTACACATTTTAAATAGTTTTTCATAACCCGGCACAGATCCATCCACTGCGACTTATGACATGATAGATGTGACGTTCAGTACTGCCAACCACAAAAAAAGCTTTCAGAATTTCCACAATTTTTGTTTAAAAACGAAACGAAGTTTTTATCAAAGTCACCCCTGGATTCTAAGTAACCCCATTCCACGGTACTAAGTTTATACAATATATTGTTTATTATAAAATAAAATTTCGTTTATTCTTTATTTTCTTTTTTTCTATTTTTAATAATAGCTAATAATGTTTCTACAAAATCTATCAGTTAAATGAACTTTAAACAGTTTTCTCCGGCTAATTCATATTTCCGGTTTTTTGCTTAACCTGGGATTAAACTACTACATGAATGGCTGCCATGAGATCAATTTGAATGTAACATAATCTGACCTAAATGGTGGTAATTTAAACTGTATGCAAATTATGGCCTTGAAATTCTGCACATCACTTATCACTTACTCTGGATTACACGAAAATGCTTTTCTTAAGATCAAAGTAACTTGTTATATAACATTATTTATTTTTCTTAAACACATATTCTTTACTACTATGTCTGTTTATTGAGTTTTCCCTCTTCTCACTTCTTTTCTGTAACTGATAATTAGTTGAAATTTGTGATGGAAACAAAATGTAGAGGATCAATTACTAAAAATTGTGCGGATTACTGATTGACCCTTATGGGAAGTAAACTCACATCTGTTTTGAGAGAATCAAAAGTCTGCAATATGGTTAACAGTCTTCCTGAGTGCAAAAGGTGTATTGTATATTTGTTATACAGGGCTTTGATTTCAAAACTAGCCACCAGCATAACTTTTAAAATATATTTAAAAGAAAAAGACAAAAAACACGTTAATTTATATTGACGGGGGAAAACATTTTACACGTATCGGTCACCCTGTAGTTTTGGTCCTAAGCGGGGGTGAATCTCATTTCTACAAGTTTAAATACAAAGGGGTATCATGTGATACCTCTTTTAAAGGTCTCTTTTTTGCCAATCTTTTGACGCATCATTTTCTAAAATCAGATTATTTTTAGGGTTCCGTATATACAAAAACGGATACCCTTATAATATCACTCCGGAGCCTTAATTAAAACAGTATATTATAAAAGTTCCCTGACAGTTTATTAGTAAAATAAAACTCTAATGTTAATTTTGGGGGCCAAATAAGGAACTTAAATACATATTTTTATAAAAATCAAGTTAATCATGTAGCAAATAAAATAAAAGTCTATGTGTGGAAAATCAAAGCGTATATTTTTATAAATTGGTTAAGGGTGGATTTTAGAATCTCTGATTACGAATCCGAGGTCAGATTTGCAAAATTCAATGTGTTGGATCCAAGATGGGGAATGAAAATTTATAAATCAACTGATATACGTACGCCAAAATTGGTATATGGGGATTTTTGGGGTTTCTGATTATGAGCTCGGAACTTACAAAATTCAAGATGGCTGACGAAATTTTCGTCCACATTTGATCCCCCATCTTAAATTTTGTCTCTGGTTCGTGATCAGCGAACCTAAAAACCCCCTTATAAGGAGTTTTGTGTAAAACGGCTGTTTTTTAAATTTTCATTCGCCATCTTGGTTGCACTATTTTGAATTTTGCAAATTTAACCTCGGATTCGTGATCAAGAGACCCTAAAAACCGCCCTAACCCAATTTTGGTGCAATTGACAATTATTTTAAAAATTTTAATTTTTTACGGTTTGTTCGTCATTACTTTAAAAAATAATGTGATTTAAAAAAATGAAGTGTTAAAAGATTGGCAAAAAAGACCTTTGATAAAAAGGGGTAATACATGATACCCTTTTGTATTTAAACTTCTAGAAGTGATATTCACCCCCGCATAGGAGTTGGAACTGCAGGGTGACCGATTCGTGTAAAATGTTCCTCCCGTAAATATAAATTAATGTGTTTTTTTTTGTCTTTTTCTTTTAAAGATGTTTTAAAAATTATTTAGTTTGGCTTCTCTTGAAATGATTCACTGTCAATTACTGTAGGTATATATTTGTTATACGTTATTTCTTGTATATTTTAAATGCTGAATTACGTCTTTGTTTTAGAACGCCTGTGGGGATGATTTTCTGTCAAATAACTATTCGAAGTTGCTCCTACTACAGTTTGTTTCCATTACAATTTTTTAAATATATGTTACAGGAGAAATGAAAAAACAAAAAAAAAAGAATAGACAGAAGAAGTAAGGTGCTCCTCAACAATCATTTCGAAATTACATATTCGAGACTGAAGTCGAATAGTTATAAGTAATTCAGTTTATGTTGACATTTTTTCCGATTCAATATTGGGGTATTGTAATAATTCTCACATTTTGCATGAGAGGGCATTTTTTTCCTTTCAAAATTGTGTAGTTTTAGAATACTTAAAATAAACTTCATCATCAGGTGAATGATGACGGTAGCAGGTCCAAAGCTATTGAAACGTTGTGAGATCAATCATTTCAAGACGATGGAAGTACAAGAAAAACTTCGAGGAACGAGTTACATTGTCTACCAGCTTCAGACTAACATGGGTTAAGCTATTTCACAATTTTTTCTCATATTTTACTTCGCCACAACGGCTCATGTTCTACTCTATAAAACAATATTTTTCTATCATTTTTTTACCCACCCTGTATAATCATTCTCTACCTTATTTTTCAACAACCTTGTATATGTAACTACTCATGGGCCACAGAATATAACAGTTTTGCACCACCTTTTATACTTAGACATTTCTTTGTGATATTTTTTAAACCCACCTGTATAACTGTAATTATACTTCGACAAATATTTCAACCATCCTATATAAGCTACTACTTGTGGATATCAAACAATTTTTTAACCACCTATAAACTAAAATTCCACTGCATATTATATTTCAACAACACTTTATAATCAACTGCTTCTAAAATCTTTTCAACCCGTTTCATAACTATTACTCAAGAAGATAATTCAAATATCCTAACTGCTTACGTAACACATTTTTTCTAAGATTTTTTATTTATGAGCCAAAGATTTTGTTATCCTGCATAAATATAATTCTTCACCCGTTTTTCAACTGCCTGGTATATACAACTATTTATAGCCCACCCAGTTCAACTCTTTTGAAACACCCCGTATAACTAATTCCACTACCCTCTTATTTAAACCACATTGTATACATGCAGCTGTCTATAAAGTCCACCTAATAATATCACTTTTTTATATTATTAAACCTGCTCTATGTTTCACCTATCCTTTATATGGAACACCCTGTACAATTACGCTTGATATATCAGTCGATTTTTTTATCGAAACATTTTACATTGGCATATTCCGAATTTTGAATAAAAGCTAAGCTGATGCAAGTATCATCTAATATTTGTTGTGTGCGATGGAACCAATAGAATAATTGTGTTACCTAATATGGTAGAAGTTTTTTCGCTATATCTACCGATCTGTCAATGTAGAGAGTAAAATGTTTACTAGATTTTAAGTCAAACTATAGGCTTTGCAACAAAAAAGATTCAGCAAAATCAGTTCTTTCGTGATGCCCAAACAAACAGACCAACTTACGATTTTATAATACTATAGATATTACTCTCAATTTATCTATGAAGTTTCCGATCACTGACGTCTAAATACACGAATTCAAATCATTTAATTTATTTTAAAAAATACTCCTGATTTAGATTTTTGTGCACTATATTATTTTTAAGTTAAGCATTTTTCTACCATAATCAATAATTAAAATATTTTTCTGATAACTAGGCATTAAAATCCATTGAGATCTTTAACAATCAAAGAATTCTTGTGTTATATTGGACATTTGAGTTCTTTGATTGAATTTTTTTATACCCAAAAGCTACCCAATTAACCATAATTTTAGATATTTGAGTTTAGTAATATTCACGTATTACAATGAAACACCACGCTATAAAATAAAAACAAAATACAAGAATTTATTTATTTTTAAATTACCAAATAACATGTAAACACCATTAATAATGCTATGAAAAGAGACAAATATCTCACGCTCATGCGTTCTCTTTCTGTTGCCCACAAACACAGCGATTTTAATTACATGAGACGGCAGTCGGCCCTTGCAGTTTGTATTTAGTTCAAAATCTAATGTGAATGCCAAACGATTGTTGTCTCAACAACATTGTTGCCATGCTTAGGGACTCGGAATTGGCAATAACCTTATAAAATCAGTGTATATACGGAGGCCTCGCATAGTTAATAGAAAGTATATACAGAACGACTGACGCGACCCCTAGTTCAAGTTTTAATGAACTGAAAACCGTATAAGTCGCTATATGCACATAACTTATGAGCCCAAAAAAAAATTGGATTATGGTTTTGTGGGATTGTGAGAGGAAAAACAATCTTAAATACAAGCTTTAGAACAACGAGGCCCGATTTCGGGACTCGTAAGTGCAACGCGGGCCTCGTTTAGTATCTTGCACATGTATAAACGGGACTCGTATGTGATGAATATAGGTCTATATATATAAATTTATATATATTCAAAATTTCTCTTTTTAAAAAAGATTTTATTTATAGTTGCACAATTATTAACTTTTAATATTGAAGCGCAAAACCCGCTCGAGAGAGATATCCTGTTGGTTAGACAATACACCTCTCTCTCACTTGTCTTGGCGATAGTGTGCCGATAGGCGGCTCAGTTAGTATCCGGGGGCCTGAGTTTGTTGTTCAATTGGCAGAAGGATTATGCAAGGGCGCCAGGCCAATGGACACACAGAGTTAACAAGAAAAACGACAAGATAACGAAAATTTACAATTTTTTCTTGTTCTTTAAATTAACAGTTTCCTATACAGGGTGTAAACGGTTTGAGTGCAAAGATTTTGAAGAACAATACTTCAGGCAAAAACAAATCAAAAAGCTTTATAACATTTTCTAAAATAAACTATAGTTTTGCCAAAAAGTACACATAAAGTTAGAGTTTATGTAGCCCTTGCTACAGTGAATAATACAATAATTTCGATTTCAAAATGTCGGTAAATCTAAATATGTAAATACTCAATAGCTTATACATCTTTAATAGCCACATTAAAAATGAAAATTGATTATTTAAACTCGAAATATGCTTTTATAATTTAGTGTAAGTTTCTCCGAATAGATATGGCACGCGGCATTTTACTTTAACGACGACTGAGAGTTACGATTGTTTTTTGAGATATCGATTCTTGTAAATAAGAATAGATAAACGGTAAAGTGATTTGAATGATATCTATTTGGTGTAGACTTCGTGATTTGCTTTCCATTTAATATATTTTTAAATAAATAAAATCGGTTGTGATTAGTGTGTAAGTTCGAAAATTAAGAATAGTGCGACAGTATTTATTTGTGATAAATAATGGCCGATTATACAATTAGGGAAAGACATGACATGCTCTTAATTTATGGGCAGACATAATTGCAGAATAGCAAGAATGTTATACGGGGAAAGGTTTCCAAACAGACGCCTGACAATGCTAGGACATTCGTAGCTGTTTCGCAGAGGCTTCTGGAAACAGGTAGTGTAATACCACAAATAAACAATCACGGACCACAGCGACATAATCGTATCTTAGCTGCTGAGGATCAAATACTAGACCTTATCGACATCAACCCATATCGTATCACACGGAGTATTGGAAGTGAGCTGCAAATTTCTCACACTGTTGTTCATAGAACATTACGGGAACAATTGCTCTATCCATATCACATGCAGCGGGTTCAAGGCTTTCAATTGATGATTTTCAACCAAGACTCAATTTCTGTCGTTGGTTCCTCAGAAAACATCGACAATTTCCTAATTTTGTGAACAATATTTTAACAACAGATGAAGCAAGTTTTAATAGGAATGGTATAATAAATTTTCATAATACGCATTCGTGGTCTGAGTTAAATCCGCACGAAATACGCCAGTCAGTATTTCAACACCAATTCTCAGTTAAGGTGTGGGCTGGAATAGTTGGTGAATACTTGGTTGGGCCATTTATACTGCCTGCACGTTTGACAGGTGAGAATTACCTTTATTTTTTGAACAACACGCTACCAGATTTGTTAGATGAAGTGAACCTACAAACACATTCCAATATGTGGTACTTACATGACGGAGCACCTGCCCACGCAAGTCATCTAGTTGTCGACTTCTTAAATAGAACATTTCCCCGTCGTTGGATTGGTCGAAACGGACATATACGTTGGCCAGCAAGATCTCCTGATCTCAATCCTTTAGATTTCTACTTATGGGGACACATGAAAAGTAAGGTTTACACGACTCCAATTATTGACGAGAATGACCTTAGACAACGCATTTTTGACGCTGCTGACGAAATCCGAAATATTCCAGGATTTTTTTCTCGCATACGTGAAAATTGGTTTAAACGGTGTCGTGCTTGTGTCGATAGTAATGGTGGGCATTTTGAACATTTGCTGTGAATAATCCGTTGTTTCAACTCAGTTCTAGCGTTATAATAAATTCGGTAAGTAGGATTACATATTTCCTTGTCTAATATAAATAATATTAATTATTTCAGTAATAATGACTCTTCGAATAATTTAACTGGTAAAAAACTACATATACAGATCTCTTGAGTTGAATATCAAATTTACACAACTTTGTATAATTGCATAAAAGAAACCGCCAAATACAAATTCTAATTGCAATACCTTGTATTAAAAACGTAAATATTTTCAACAAAATATTTCATATATTTTTATTTAATTCTAAGGTCAATATCATCAGTCAATACAAAAACAAAGGTGTTTACTTTTTTTGTCGGCGTAGTCATTCCTTTATTATTCGCCCTAAGAGTGAATCTGCTTCGAACGCGAGCGACGTTGCCGGATTGACAATAATTTACTTAATATGTTTTAGGGATTTTCTTGGTTATTAAGGCCTACTGACCATAGTGGTATAAGAGTTTTTTGTTTAATTTGGTGTATACTACCTCCACCCAAAATATATGCACTCAAACTATTTACACCCTGTATATTGGTCGGTATCATAGAACAAAATTAAACAGTCTATATATACATGAATTAGTTAGACTGAAGTTACAACAAATAATCTATAAATTCTTGCCTTACAATACCCTCGGTAGGAATGCCCTTCGCTACTGGTGAGTCTATCGTTCAAGGTCCTGATCCTGGAGCTATATGCCTAACAGCAGCTGGGGTTCCAATAACTCAGGGCGGCCAGGAGTTGCTGCTGTCCTACCAGAGGACAAGTCGAATCAAGGAGTACTGCCAGAGTTCTGCTCCCTTGATTTGAGTTTAGTGGTTACGTATCTGGACACTCTTAGCCCCGGTTGATGACATGCATGAAAAAATTATTGGCCAATATCGGCACGTGTATGAGGTGAGGCACCCTACCTTAGTTTTCCCTAACTTCTTCACTCTAAATTAACTATTTAAATACTACCAAAATGAGTGATAATAATAAAAGCAAATTTGAAAGGCTTCAAATTCTAAGTAAAAATAGATAGCGATAAGACTTACGGTAGATTGCAACTGCTAGTTATAGTTTCAAACTAATTTAGATTTAAATAACAAATTAATTATTAATTACAAGCAAAATTTAACGGTAAATCAGATATATAAACAATTACGTTTGAGAGCTAATTATGTATTTAAAGATAACGGTATAAAAAAATTATATTCAAGATTTAATCATGTGCGTTCTAATCCGACAAACCGCTTGACGACTCACGAAAGCAAATTTCCGCCGAGATTATGGAAAAATTCAGTAACCTAAATTTAAAATCAAGGTTACGAAACAATAAAAATGTTTATTGCCTCTATATTCATAAATATATAGAAAAATCAGATGTGAAATCTGGTCATCTACATCTTCCCCTAGTTAAACAATTAAAATAAAGAAAACTAGGCGTAGCTAAATGTTTTAGCCCATAACCTGCTTGGCTCTCTACTGCAAACTTAGAAAAAGGAAATTAAAGATTTAAATGTGATTTATCTGTAACAAAGCAGACAAGCAACCAAATCTGGGCCAATTAATACTGAAAGACCAGCGAGTGACTTAAAAATATTATATATAATATATATATTTACTGGTATATCTGTATATAAATCCAATTCAATAAAATAGAAATATATAAGAAATATTGAACGAAATGCAAAAAAATAAAAATAATAGAAATTTTTAAGCCACTCACATGATCATCCCTAGTTGCAGTCCAACCCAGTTGGGAAGCTTCTTCAGCTACTAAATTTAGCCTCACAGGAGATTTCGTCTAGTGGATCAATTTGTCCTTTCCTGAATTTTGGTAGATATTGTCAATCAAACTCTCCAGATTCACCAATACCTAAAAATGCTAAAGAGGCCGGCAATAATTGTTCCCTTTTTCCTTTATTTTTTTTATCACGATACGTGTGAAATCTCTAGCAACTAACGATTGCTTATCGGTGCCAACTACGTTGCAGATGTAAAGCAAAAAAATTACAAAAAAATATGAACCACGCAGTTAAGCCACAAACTATTTATCGTTGCAAGAAAACGCGGTATATCGATATTAAGATGAATATGAAACCAGATTCACCCAAAATTTGTTTCCAAAATTATTAATAGATAAGATAAAGTATGAACTATAGCCGATAAAAAAAACTATAAAAAAAAATTCATTCGATAAATCAAACTATAACGATAAGCTGAATCTGCTTAATTACAATCAAAGATACGGTAATAAGGAAAACGATAAATTAAGCAAATTCTAGCAGATATTTTCACGATAAAGATACAGAATTTTCCCAATAAAAAAATTAAACTCAGAGCGAAATTCGCTTATTTACCGTCTTTTTCAGTTGTCGAAACAGAAGAATTTACTTCCTGTGAGCGTTTATTCCACTTGTCCAATGATAAAAAAATTTTATTGAGCGCGAAAGCAAGAATATTAATCAATAGTTGGTCAATATAGGAACTTATACAAGATAATTTCGATAAAAGAACAAAGCAAAAGTTTACTAATTAAATCGTGGATACAATTTTATTAATGACAGTTTCCTTCTTCCTAACAAATTAGATTAATTTAATATTTCTAGTTTGGGCGGAAGTTATATCAAAATAGCACGTGATGTTCGTTCTGTCAAGACATCATCGCGCCAAATCAAAGGACAGAGTTGGACTTATAATACCTCCAAACGAAATAACTGTTATTTAGCAATTAAAAGCGAAAAAGCGATTGCGTAAGCGACTAAAATAGGAGTATTTACTTACTGTTTATTTATTATGTAAAGACACTGGTTTATTACGGTAGAACTCAGTTTAGAAAACGATATAATTCGAAAAGTGATTTGAAAAATATAAAAGGTAATTTATTAACGCGATAAATTTTAGTAAATATCAATGTAACGGAGAGAACGGCAATTCACCCGTTACAATATAAAACTTGAAAATAACAATATAATACTTTATAACAATAAAAAGACAAAATGAGTGTTAAACTAAACTAGACAGAACTGTAAGTAATAATAAATAATGATACAATGAAAAAGTATAATTTATAACCTAAGAACGCTGACTAAGCTGTCGCCGCGCTTGCAGTTCTAACGGATGTACGTCGTCTAAAGATAACCTGAGACGACACGTGGATGCTGACTCAGCTTGGGAACTGTTGCTAGGTGGTTTCATATAAGTTGATAGAATAACTTATATAACAACTCCCATCCATATAAAAAAGGTGATGCTACAGGTTCTGCAATTCAATATCCTCGACAGGACTAAGGAGGCTATGGAGTTGCACCCTGGGCATGATGGTTGATGGACCTGGTGGTGTTGCTGGATCGGCAGAAGGGCTGATCGTTGGAGGCTTCTGGAATTTCTTCCTGATGATGCTGATGGAAAGGTCGGCAACCACAATTGCGGTTGTTGCTATTGTGACGATCTTAAACCAGGAGGTGTGTCTAAGAAGCTGTGCTTCGCAGAGGGCTTCTTTGTCTATGGTGTGTGGAATAACTTTGGAACAGATCTCATGTTCTTTAGATAATGGCTTACAATCACTTAGGTCTTCGAAAATGCGTACAATAGCAAATCGTCATCTCTCGCGATATATTTTAATTTTGTTGGAAGAGCATGGTGAAATCTTGTTCGATAATTCAAAACTGGGATAGGATACAAGCAGTACAGTATATAAGTTTCAGGATTGACTAAGGGGATTTTTAGTACAAAAACAATTTTAGTATTGATCTGAAAAGCTTCCAATTCAATTAGATCGATGTATCTAGCAACATTTGAGCTATAGGTTGGAAGTGGTAAGTTATTTTCATGAAGTGACTGTGATATTTTCTGAAAGGAATCGACCAAATCTACTGGGTTTATAATTGGACTATGAACAATTTTGAGACGTGCGAAAGAGATTGCAGGTTAAGAGTATCTTCAATGTATACGTAACTTTCCATTAAGCTTTCACACAAATCTAAAAGACATTGGCTTGAAGTTCATAAAAAGCAAGATCGTTTGTAATGAACTCAATTGACTTCCTAATTGCTTCAATATTTTCCGAAAATATTTTCTCTTTGGACTGAAATTTTTGTATTGTGGTGTTAAGGTTCTTAACCCTGCGTAGGGCGCGGCCGATTCTGACAGGCACAGGCTTCGGTTTTTCCCGAATCCCTCCCTTCAAAGGGTCAAGCGAAACCTCCTCTTTAGTAGTTTCCTGTCTTAGCGGGGTAGTGCCAAACTGCACAGTCAGTCCACCTCAGACCGTCTAGAGGAGCGTCACAACTATTTGATCTCACAGGCACACCGCGCTCAATTACGTTGCAAATTCAAGGTCATATTTTTTCACTTTTAACCCTGCGTAGGGCGCGGTCTGGATTCTCAAGATCGGGGTGCGTGAGCCTGACAGGCACATCACGGGAAAAACTCCTTAAAATCCCTAAAATGTCAAATTAAATTAAACCCAAATTCACCGATGATCTTCAGGTGTAAACAATAAAGAAAACTTTTTTTTTTTAGTTTTGAGTATATATTATGCACCTACAAAAACAAATCAAGAAAATGTAAATTGTAAATCATCTTTCAAATATAAATCCAAGTAGGGTATTTTTCCTCGAAAAAAATTATAAAATCTGGTCAGAATGAAGTGAGATGTTTGGGGATTAAAACAGTCGGAATCGTCTTCATCAAAGCCGTTTGAGGTTCGCAAGTGCAGGCGGAAAAGCATGCTGTGCCACAGTGGTTTCGCATGAGAAAAGGCATATTCCTCGGTTGCATTTCCCAAGGAATAGTTTGTGAGTCGGCGTTTTCCCGTTTCCACCGTGCAGGTCACAGCACGTGACCTTTTTTTGGGGGTGGGGGTGATTTGCACTATCACCAACCGGAAGGAATCTCTGAGACGAAATTGTAAGGGGTGTGTAGTCCGGATGACATCTGATCCTCCGCTGGAGTTGTCCAATACACAGTTCATGTGCCAATACTTTGAGAAAAACTCTCGGGCATTGGTTCCAAATTATTCCCGGGGAATAACCAAGGAATTGATCCCACCCAGTTCAACATGGCGTAGAAATAAATCATCGGCCATCGCTGGAATTTCTCTGAACGTTGTATGTGGCGCACATTTGGTCTGCCGTGTCCACTCCACTTTGTGAGCATTGTAGTATGTGATGATCTCAGGTTTGCTGTTCTCCAGTACTTCCATCAATCAATAGCGTTGGTAATCGTGCGTCGAAGAAACGAGGTCACACATTTATTCTTGCGTGGGACATAGGATGCCAACACTTTTCCTTCACTGAACGAAAAGACTGAGTATTGGCTCTCCTCTTGTGTTGACAAACTCTGCAGCAAGACTCGCTTATTTTTTCTTACTGTACCCACATAAGAGATCTTTTTCTGTTTCAATAAATTGATGAGGGCGAAAGGTGAAAAAGTTGTCTGCTACGATGTTACGTCCACTCCAAACACAGTTCGGCCAGACGCATCACCACATCACTGGGTTGTTACTCAACGGAATGGACCTTCTGGCTGCCGTCCCACGTATACCTCTAAATTGAGGGTGTAAAACATCTGGAATCCACAAGAGCGTAAATCTTAATGCCATACTTATTTGGCTTTGAAGGGATGTATTGCGGAAGGGGCACCGTCCTCGGAAACCAGGTAACATCTCATCAAACTGTGACGTTTTCTCAGGAATGTAACATTTTACAGTCTGGACGAACATTTCAAACACATCACGAATGGGGGCAAGGCGATCAACTTCTTTTCGTTTCTCTCCTGGTACTTCGGTCGATCAAAACGGAGGCAACGAAGCAGGAACTTGAATCGTTTCACATTCATAACAAGCCCAAATTTTCTATGCCATCACCATTCTTACCCCATAATTCATCCAGAAACAGACGGTTGGCTTTATAGGCCCCTGCCAAATAACAACAAGCCAATGAAAGCTTTTATTCAGTCAAATCTGTAGGTTACCGTCTCTTCTCCCTGGCAAAATTATCCTTCACGGAAATCGATGTGATCGTTAGTGCAATTTGACTATTATTTCCAAGCATTTTCGTCGAAACAGATTTCTCCAACATTCTGAAGCAGTTTTGGCACTCTTTGCAGCTCCTTCACTCCAGGAAGGTGAGTTGATCACGTATGGCTCGAACGCCGTCTCCTAATGGTGGATCCTTGTACACTTGTGGATTGTCACGCCCATAAAAAAAATCTGACATACCTTCATCTTCCTCTCACTTGGGGGCTCATCAGCTTCCTGTCACTTTCGTGCCCAAACTCTTGCTCTTCAATTTCATCCTCGGAAGAAATGTCGCTCTCCTCGCCAAGGTCTTCAGAAATGCTGGATCCTCATTATCTTCTCTCAGCAACAAACTCCTTATTTGTCCATGTGAGTTGGGTTGGATAAGTTAATAATTCATTACTCATTTTGCACAAGTCTATAAACAAGGAGAAAATAAACAATAAAAATCACTGACAATGATGACAAGAAGACTACAGGAAAAAGCAATTTCTAGGAAAGGGGCGCGGTGAGCCTAAAGGCACATTCCCCTTCTCCTAGGTAATATTACACGAACAAAAATTTCAATGTTATAGGTTGAAAAAACACAAACAAAACAGTTTTTTATATTAATGACCGAAGTTTTTACGGATAATTGTTGTTTCATTAAGTTTTCAATTTGATGTTGGTCTTTAGTAATTTTATTTTATAGAGTCACTAAAGTATTGTCCGTCTGTTGCATCTAAGTTACCGGAAATAGATCCCAGTCCATTAATGAGTCCGCATTTCTTTCCGTTGGTACTGTAAGTCTCAGTGTCAGCGAAGATTCCTGTATATTTGATGTTAACAGATTTAGATATTTGTTTCAGGAGGCTTACGTGAGTCTGTACTTTTGATTTAAAGATTTTAATGTTGGTTTTGTTGTCGCTTATAGTTTCTAAAAGGGGTTTAGATCTTTGTAAACAAAGAGTGTTCATTTGTCATTAGAAATTTTAAGGGTTCCTTCTTCATGAAAGAAAACTCCTATAGTATTGTTAACAGGCGTAATGGAGTACTGTTGAAGGTTCACGACTGAAAACAGTCCTCAGAATCTGAAAAGAAGGGATTTATTCAAAATAAGGTTTTAGTCTGTCAAAGTTAACTTTAGTTATTTGGTTTGTTTGCAAATTTATGACGGTGGCAGAGTTCTTTCGTATTGCGGTAATTTCGAAGGGCCGTTGAATTTGTTTTCAGCTTTTTTTTTGATTTGGGACTCTTTTACGTAAACTGTAACGCCTACTTTGTAATCGGGTTGTTTAGTAGAAACGTGTTGGTCAAATCGCATTTTAGATTTCTCTTTCTGTCTTTCGGTTTTAGCACGGGCGAGTCTGTAATAATAGTCCATTCTGTTATTTAGGTCTCTTATGTATTTCGAAATAAGTTTTTCCTGGTTGTAAAGGGTTTCTGGAGGCCTACTTGAAATGTGCCCAAATATGAGTTCATAGGGCGTGAAACCGGTGGTTTTATGATGGCATAAGGGAGGACGTTAAATGGATGTGCGTCTGGATGTTCCGTTGTATTTGCCCTTATCATTTCTGATAAGGTCGCGTGAAATCTTTGAATAGAACCGTTTGACTCGGGATGTTGAACGCTGGAGAATGTCAGTTTTATGTCGTATAGTTGGCATAAATCCCGCATTAAGGTGTTATCAAATTCACGTCCATAGTCACAATGGATGCGAAGTGGAGTTCCGTAATGTTGAAAGAAAATCAGAAGGGTGTTTACGACAGTTGAAGCTGTTTTATCGTTTATGGGGTAGGCTTGCGTAAATTTCGTGAGTTCGTCCCTAATAGTCAGTGCATGATTTCTAGATGGATACTCGAAGATGTCAATGTTAATACGTTCGAAAGGAGTCTTGGGTGTTTCCGTAAAAACAAAAGGTGCACTTAAGTTTTTTCTACAGAACTTTACCTTTTGGCAAGTTTCGCAGGATTTGATGATTGTTCTACAGTTTTAATTAAGCCGGTCCAATTGTATTTTTCCCTAATACGTCTAATGGTTTCGCTAATGCCACGATGGAGGTTGTTTTTACCACAGTGGTATTGTTGTATTATTATAGGAATTTCGTCTTCGGTAGGAGTTGTAACAAATGTTTTGGCAGATTTTGAGCTTGATTTCTTTGTCGGAGAGAATAAATGATAAAATTTCAAGAATGGGAAGTTCTATATTATTTTCTATGCAGTATGTTTCGGAGTCGTTGAATTGATCTTGGTTGTTATAAATAATTTTGAAAAGATGTGGGACGACAGTTTCTGGGTCATAGGGCAAAGGTACAACTAAGTACTCTCTATGCCTGACAGTTTTACTGGCCATGATGTTAAGAGTGTCATTACTGAAATTAGGTTCTTCTTCGAAAAAGTCATCAATAATTTTGTCGTGAAAGTCGTTAGTTTTGTTTTGCCAAAAGAATGTAACTATGCGTTTGTGGGACTTGTCTAGAAGTTGAGAATTGGATATTTCAATTTTAGAGTAATCGATTATTGACTCAGTTTTGTAGAGTTGAATAAATCGATTAAACTCAGCGATAATTCTTTCGTCATATTCGCCGTCATTGTCAGAGTTTTCAGGTTGTTCGGAGTCGGTTTCGTTGTTAGCGAAAATTTTGATTTCGGAAAGGAAATCAGCACATTGCTTGAAATGGTTGATTTTGATGCGAGAAACAGCATCTGCGTTTTGGTTTACCTTGCCGGGCTTGTACTCAATCTTATAATTGCATTCCACTAGCTTAAGGCGCACAGAAGTGTAAACCTTCTCCCAAAAAGATAACGGCTGTAGTGCTTAACAGCCCAAACTATGGCCAACAATTCTCGTTCGATGGTGGAATATCGTGGCTCTGCAGCACAGAGGGTACGAGAAACGTATGCAATAGGGAGATCTTTTCCCACAGGGCCTTGAGAAAGAACCGCTCAAATAGCAAATACACTAGCATCAGTAGTGAGCAGGAAGGGTTCTTCAAAGTTTAGATATATGAGAATTGGGTCAGATACAAGGGCTTGCTTCAGTTCATTGAAGGAAGACTTGCAATCTGCGTCAAAGATGAATTTGACGTCTTTTTGGAGTAGTTTAGTCAGAGGTTTAGAGATCTTCGCAAAATTTGGTATAAAGCGTCTGTAATACCCAGCGAGACTAAGAAAAGATTTGATGTCTTTCGGAGTTTGGGGTTGCGGAAAGTTCTGAATACATTCAACCTTTGAAGGGTTTGGTTTTACGCCTTCTTGTGTGATAAGATGGCCAAGATAAGCCACTTCTTTACGAAGATATTCGCACTTATCACGTTGAATTTTTAGGTTGGACTTCCGAAGTCGTTTAAAAACTTCTGTCAACCGAGAAATATGTTCGTGGATGGTCGGAGAGTAGACGATGATATCATCCATGTAGACAAGACAACATTCATTCTGTATATCCAAAAGAATATTGTCCATGACCCTCTGAAAAGTAGAAGGTGCATTTTTTAAACCAAATGGCATACGAACGAATTTGTAATGACCATTTTCGACAGAAAGGCCAGTCTTAAGAATATCTTCCTCTTGGATTTCCAACTTGTGGAACCCGGAAGCGAGATCCAGTGTCGAAAAATATTGACACTTTCCAAGTTGTTCGAGAAGATCGGAGATATTTGGCAGAGGATATTTATCGTCTACAGTCAATTCATTTAATTTCCTGTAATCGGTAACAACTGGCCACTTTTGTTTACCAGAAGCATTGAGCTTCTTGGGGACGACCCATACAGGGGAGGACCAAGGAGATGAAGAGTGCCTAATCATACCTTGTTCAAGCATTTTTCCAATTTCGGTTTTCACTTCCTCTTTATGTACTTGAGGATATCTATAGGATTTAGTGAAAACGGGCTTTGCCTTATTCGTATCAATCGAATGTTTAACCTCGTTAGTGAAATTCAAGACGTCACCTTCAAGATCGAAAATGTCTTGAAATTTCAAACAAAGATTAGTGATTTGTTCGAGTTCTTCTTCATTTAGATGTTCAGTTCTAATTTGCTGTCTAATAGTTGAGTTTCTGTCTGTGTATTGGGAATCATGATAGTCATTGGTGTTTAAATTCAGAGCGGGTGAGTTTTGTCAAGTGGTTCCAGTTTTAAATCGGAAAAGTTTACTGTTTTGGGCATCGCGTTAGCATTGATAGATACAAGTTAGAAATTCGCCTTTTGAGTTAATGTGTACGGGTGCGTTTGGAAGTCGTACTCTGTCAATTTCTTGAGTTGGTAAGATGGCGTCGATGTTAGAAAGATCGCATTTAAGTTTAAAGATCTTTTCTGTGCGTGCCTCAATGATTATTTTGTTTGTGTGGGTGTTTGTGAAGTAATTATTGGCTTAAAATTGGGTGTGTCGGGTACATCAGTCAAGGGTTGATCGTTATCGGAAACTTTGTGTAAAGGGATGGTTTTAAAATTTGTTATTAGCTGTTTAGATTTTAAGGCCCGGTTGTATAAACAGTTTGAACGCCAGTTCAGTCTTGAACTGCAGATCAAAAGTAAATTTTGGGTTGTATAAATGTTGAAAGTCAGTCAAACGGTAGTTTAAGTTGAACGTAGCATTTTGACGGATCAACGATTTGAACCGAGTTCTGTTTTGTAGTTTGACAAGTCAACTCTACTTAACTCGAAGCGGGTTTTTCATTGTGTGCTTTTATATCCCTTGATAGCTTATTATAAGTTAAAAAATGGCTAACAGGAATGAGGTTTTAACAGACGACGAATATTTTTTGGGTCTTGTTGATGCAGTGTAACATCCGAGAATACCGCGTAATTTTCATGAACGTTTAAATCATTTCGATATTTGGAAAAAAACTGAATTTTTTCAAAGATTTCGTTTGACCAAAGATGTTGTACGACATATTATAGAAATTATTCCGCTGGAAACAAAAAGTAAAAGGTAATGCAGTTTATTTCTTTGCATTTCCGGAAAACTAAATTATATGAAGGAATGTTTTTAGAAACTGTGCTCTAATACCTGCAGAGATGGTGCTTTTAACACTTAGATTTCTAGCAACCGGCTCTTTTGTGAAAGTTGTTGAGGATTTTGCTGGTGTTGACAAATCTACTGCAAGTAGAGTGGTGAATATAGCCACTCGAGCAATAGCAAGTTTGCCAGGAATATATATCAATATGCCCAATCAAAATGACAATATTGTCAGGCAGAAGTTTTTTAACATTTGCCGTTTTCCAAGACGTATAGGAGCAATAGATTGTACACATATTAAAATACAATCTCGTGGAGGAGAAGCCGAGATTTATAGAAAAAGAAAACGATGCTATTCTCAAAACATTCAAGCCGTTTGTGATGCTGATTTTCAAATCAGAGACATTGTGTGCAGATGGACCGGTTCTACCCATGATGCTAATATTTTCAGAAATTCAAATTTAAGAAGACGTTTCGAAATGGGAGAATTTGGGGATACTGTTTTAATTGGGGACAGTAGATACGGCATCAAGCGATATTTAATTACTCCCTTAAAGAAACCAGTATCACGTGCTGAAAAGTTATTTAATGAATCCCTGATAAGAACCCGAAATACAATTCAAAGGTGTTTTGGAGTATGGAAAAGAAGATTTCCAGTTTTAGCATTCGGAATAAAGTTAAAGGTACAAAAAGTTGAAGCTGTAGTTGTTTGTTGTGAAGTGCTCCATAACATTGCATGTCAACTTCATAATGAGGTACCAAATGTAGATGCAGAAATTGAACCTTACCATTAGGAAACATCCCTATAGAACCCCAACAAGGTGTTCAAAATGCAGCTAATAATGCTGTAAGACACTACTTGATAGCAGATTACTTTCAGAATTTACTGTAATAAAAAGTAATGAAACATTTATGTATTTTATGTCAATAAAATAAATTCAATGCCAAATGTAATTTTATTTTTTTTTAGTCGAACATTTGAAAACCTTATAAATTATAAACACAAAAACCTTATTTTAGTAATTTTTCAGCTGCTCTTTCTGCAATGCCAGAATTTGCATTTTCAATTCTGCTTCTTTTGTAAAGTAATTTTGCCTTTGTTCTGATTCTTTTCTAGCAATTTCAAGATCCTGCTCATGCATTGCTTTCATGCATTTCATTTTAAACTCATGCTGTTTCTGAAGAATGAGCAGTTCATTTTTTGCAAGTTCAGCTTTACTTTTGCCCACAAACAATTTTATTTGACAGTTGAGTCTGTTTGGGAAGAATTTCTATAACAATAACCATAATATGATTTTAGACTACGGCAGTAGTAAGACTATTGTTACCTTTAGTTATTTACTTCCTTAAAGGAATCGATTTTAGTGTATGCAATTGTGAAGGTGTATACTTTGACCACTTGTCTACAAAATTTTATTAGTAACAAGTTACCATTTCTTCCCAAACCATACGTTGTGTTAATAAGCTATATAGATATGGTAGGTATGTCATAAATTGCTACATGTGACTGGGAATTTGTGAAAACTCATCTGTTTTTCCTTCACGTACTTCTTCATTTGTACTTCCAATTATAGAGCATTCACCTAAGCTTAAAGTATTTAATTTGTTGTTTAATAGCTGTATTAAAATTTTGCCTTCATCATTATCAAATTCTGATGGCAGTCCTGTCATTTGGGTACCTATACTCTCCATTACTTTTTGATCCACATCGTCTAATTTGGGTTTTTTAGTGGACCTGTGGCATATATTTTTTCATCAGCAAACTTTTGTTTGGATTTTTTTTAATATTCACAAATTTATTTTTTAAGTTTTTACCACAACGAAATACTTTCACTATTGAACTCGTTTGCTAGTTCTATCCACGCCATGTGTTTTAGTGCATTGTTTGTGCGATCGCTTTTCCTAGATTCTAGTCTATCCTTATATTTGTCCACCAGTCCTATTAAAATTTGCACCTCCTTTGTCTAAAATGATTAGTTCGTTTTTTACTTTCTGGTGCACTCATTTCTATTACTGGTTTACTTTCTTGATAAATGTTAAACGAGTAAATGAGATCACCCTAACAATTACAGCAAAAATGACAGATTTATTACGTACAATACGTCAAAGGAAGCTAACGTAAATGTGATATAATAAATATTCCGAGGAATCGATACTACCAACATAATTAAAACGACGTTCAGTTGAACAACAATATAGACTCGTTTATACAACAGAAAATTACTTGTCTGTGGTTTATGATTTAAACGAGGTTCAGTTGAACTGCGGATCAACTGATTTTTATACAACCGGGCCTAAGTCAACTATGCATTCATAGTGTTCAAGAAAATCTAATCCTAGTATGCCGTCAAACTCAATGTCCAAATCGTATATGAAAACTTTAAGTGGGTTACGTGGAGCGAATGGAATTAGGGTAGATTGTGAAATAGGGATTTTTTCAGGGCTAATACCTTGAATTGTTATCCTTTCAGGAGAACTTTGGGTGAAATTCTTTACGGTATTTTCTTTGAAGATGGAGATACCAGCTCCGGTATCAATAAGTAGTTTGAATTTAGAAGAAGTGTCAAGAATGTAATAAAGATTTTTAGAATAAACGGTGAGAAGGGGGCTTAGAGAAAATAGTTGCTTCGGGAAGTTTAAGTCGGGGTTCCAATCGTCCAGATTCAGGTTTTGAATTTGGGTTTCGACTTCGCACAAAGTTGTTGTCGAATCGGGAGGTTGGTCTAGGCTCGAAAGCGCTAGAAAATCCTGATAATCGTGACAATTAAAAGGCTCGACAGGGGTATCGTCAAAAGTGTCTTCGAAGCCTGAATAATTTTGACATCATACTCATAGTCGTAAGTGTTCTTATAGCGGTATAGTAATCCGAATACTGTGAGTAAACATCATTTTGATGTTGATTGAAATGATGTGTCCTTTCAGGACGGTTATTTGGGTTATTCTGTATAACAGAAGGACGAGAATAATTTGGGTTAATTTGAGACCTAAAAGGCGGTCTCTGGAAATTTTGTGGACGACACTGTTGTCCTTGTTGAACCGGGGGATTGTTTGAGGGGAAGTTTGGCCTGGTTTGTTGGTTAGGCCCAATAGGATTTGGCCTATGGTTTTGATTGAATGTTTGAGAATTGTTTTGATTTTTCAATAGGCAATTTACAGCTATGTGGCCTAATCGACCACAATGGAGACACTTAAGAGGTTGTGTCGGCTTTCGTGCTTGGATGTACTTGACCTAAACGGGGTTCTAATCCCGTAAGAAGGGTGTCCATAACCATTGTGTCCACTAGAGTGGTCTGGGCGTCTTTTTGTTCTGGACTAAGTCCAGCAGTTTAGTGGATACAGGAGTGTATTTCGCACTCAAAACTTGAGACGATTGTAGAACGTTAATAGGGACTCGTTCGACAGTTGTTTTAGACGTTGTAAGTCGTGAATAAGGAAGAGAGATCACGAGAATCTCCAAAGTGTAGGGTCAAGAGTTGTTTGATTTCAAGGTACGATCCGGGATTCCTTGATATTATCAACGGCGCCGCTTTCCCTTTGAATTTATTTTTGATATGGATCACTAACAAATATTTTTGATCCGCCGTGGACATATTATATGCGCAATTACACGCATCTATAAAGGCTCCCAAGGAAATTTGGTCGCCTTTAAATTCCGGTATAACGGAAAATATTTCCGTTAACCGATATCTCTCGGTTTCATTGGTAACCGGTGTTGGAGAAGCTTGTGCCATTTTTATATTAGTCGATATAAAGCAATTGAAACAAGGGTGTAAAAATAAAATGTTAAAAGGTATAGAAAATTCATAAACTGAATACGTTAATGGAAATATAACGATTGTTTGAATGATAGAACAGTATGATGACCAATTAAAATAGTAAACACAAATAAATCAGTTATTCGAATTAAAAAAATCAATGAAATAAGTTAATCAAATTTACGAATATCAATAAAGAGAAACCAAATAAATATATCAATAGAAAAATAAATCAGTTAATGAAATAAATCAATATTTCTTTGAATCAAATATATCAAAATAAAAATCAAATTGATAAATATTTAAAATCAAATAACTAAATAAATCAATATCAATCAAATCAAATAAATTATATCAAATATTAAAAATCAATGTTCAATAAAATAAACCAAGTAGTATTTACTTAAAACGAATGACGATTCACCATTACTTACATCAACAGCAATGGTTTTTGTACTATATGTTGCGATTATGATGTTTTCTTGTTTGAAACAATTTCTTATTTTACTTGTGAGGTCCTTTATGTACATCATGTTGTCATTGTTTGTTGCAGACGATTCATTTATTAATTTTTTCACCATGCGTTGTGGATAGGAATTATCTGTCGGAAATTTAGACAGTTTGTCTAAGTTTTTTTTTTAAATTCTGGTGGGCATATTTTTTGTATTCTAGCTTTCATCTGTTTTATGATGTTCATCTTCATTGATATTACTTATTCACAAAATTAAAAGATCGGACACCACTGTTGTTGCAATCGGATGTGGTATATCAAATAAGATGTCACAACTGTGATTGTACTTCGTAGGCCAAACTTCACAGTGGCTTAAAAGTCGCTTAGCCATCCATAAAAGTGACATCAACAAAAATAATCAAAGATGTGCATTAACCACACATTCCTTAAGACCTATAGTATTGCAGGGCCCCAGAGTAATATTGCTAAATATATGACAGAAATCCTCACCATATCTTACAATCAGAATAACAATTATTACATAAAAGACAGTTTTGACTTATAGTTAACAACATGGAATTACCTAGAAATGTAGTGCTTGCATCATTGGATGTTATGAACTTGTTTGGAAATTTACGTTACCAATTGATAAAGGAAGTAATAAGCTTAAAGTGGCCCATAATTAGAGAGAATTGCAATGTGCCAAAAGAATTATTTTTAGAGATGTTGGATTGTATAATAAATAACAACTATTTTAGTTTTTAAAGTGAATTTTATGTTCAGACATTTGGCTGTGCAATGGGATCCATAAATAGTCCAATTCTAGCACTATATGTCATGGACCACCTCCTAGATACATGTATACCAAGATTAATGTTCAAATTTTACTTTATAAAAAAGTTTGTAGATGACATAATAGTAGCACTCCCAGAATCGAGAATAGCAGAAGTATTGGAGGTATTCAATGGATTTGACCAGAAAATACAATTCACTGTGGGAAAAGAAGATGTTAATAAATCTGTACCATTCTTAGATACAAAGGTTTGCCGGGTGAATAATATCATTAAATTAGATTAGCATAGGAAAGACACACACTCAGACAGATTCATTCATTACCTCTCAGATCATCCAATATCAATGAAGATGAACATCATAAAACAGATGAAAGCTAGAGTACAAAAAATATGCCACCCAGAATTTATAAAAAAGAACTTAGACAAACTGTCTAAATTTCTGACAGAAAATTCCTATCCAAAACGCATGGTGAAAAAATTAATAAATGAACCGTCTGCAACAAACAATGACAACATGATGTTAGAACTTAGACAACATACACTCAATACCACCTTACCCAACAATAATGAAAACAAGACTTACGAAAGCTTGCCATACATAAAGAAGCTCACAAGTAAAATATGAAATTGTTTCAAACAAGAAAACATCATAATTGCAACATATAGTACAAAAGCCATTGCTCACTTATTGACAAAATTACAAGATCGGACACCACTGTTGTTGCAATCGGATGTGGTATATCAAATAAGATATATATAGATAACTGTGATTGTACTTACGTAGGCCAGACTTCTCAGTGGCTTAAAAGTCGCTTAGCCATCCATAAAAGTGACATAGACAAAAATAATCAAAGATGTGCATTAACCACACATTCCATTTTGCTGCCCTGAAGAAGAAACAAACTGTTTCGAAAGCTAGGCTTGTAAGTAAAGAGTACAAAACAATAACAAGACAGTAGTGAATATTTCCTTAAACGGAAACCACTATTATTAGAAGTGACTATTAGCTGTAACATATATATATATATATATATATATATATATATATATATATATTGTTATAAATTTCGTGGGTTCTATTAAAATTTAAAAACTAATATTCACTACCAATTTCTACAACTTTTAATTACATCAAATATATAAAACAGCTGATTCGACTATCACAATAACAATTCTACATAAGCTCTTCGCTGCACTAACTAACTGCCGCGATTATAGGTCGGTCCTTTTAAAATCTCCGTCGAAAACTCTCGTACAATCCATCATCAATTCTACAGCTGCCGAGCCATTTCGAGATCAATTTTTTGTCCTAAAAGCGATCGATGTTGTATTGGAATGAAACCAGGGCCGGCTTAGGGAAATTTCGTTACACCGCCCCCCCTTTAATTCTGATCTTCCCAGTCAGAAACATCCTCTCCATGGTAGGGAGCGAGTCGATCTAAATAGACCACCTTCAACTTAGCCCTGGGGTTTCGACGGATCCGTTAGACGAAGTCATTAAGCCTGTTGACCACCTCATATGGACCATCCCAGGCGGGTGTAAGCTTTGGGGATTTACCCTTGCTTCGTTGGGGGTTGAACAGCCAGACTTTGTCCCTCACTTGGAACCCGACTGAATTGGCCTTGAGGTCGTATCGCGTCTTCATCCGGTCACTGGTGGCCAACATCTGCGTTCGAGCTAATTCGTGTATTGCCAGCATGTTATGTCGGAGCTGGTCGGCATAATCGTCGATGTCTTGGGAAGGTTCTTCGGGGGAGCCAAAAGCCAAATCGCAGGGTAATCGCAGCTCCTTTCCGAATAGGACCCTGGCTGGAATCAGGCCTGTACTATTATGTACAGCAGAGCGATATGCCAACATGAATAGGGGAATATGCTCTGGTTATTGCTGACGACTTTGGATAGATGTTCTTCCAAGGTCCTGTTGAATCTTTCCACCATTCCGTCTGACTGTGGGTGCAATGGTGTTGTTCTCGTTTTCCTGATCCCCAACATCGTGCAGACCTTCTGGAATACATTCGATTCGAAGTTACATCCCTGGTCTGAATGGAGTTCCATCGGGAGGCCAAACCTGCTAAATAGTTGTTCTACGAGCACCGTCGCTACCGTGGTTACCTCTTGGTTGGTAATCGCATATTCCTGGCCATTTGCTAAAAAATCCATTGCGACCAGAATTTGTTCCCCCTCTCAGACTGGGGAAAGGGACTGGCGACATCGAAGGCAATTTTCTCAAATAGGACGCCCACATTGTACTGCTGCATTCTGCCCTTGGTCCGGGTCATCGGGCCCTTACTGGCTGCACAGGTGTCACATTTCGGAACCAAGCTCAAAGCTTCAAAGTAATATACCCAGTAGTATCGCTGGCGAACTTTGTCTAGGGTTTTGTTCATGCCCAAATGGCCCCCGGCAATCCCATCATGTACTTTGGTCAGGATAGCTGTTACCTTTTCTTAGGAACGACAAGTTGGGACGTGGTTACTCGGCCATCGGTGCTTTCCCAAACACGATTGAGCATTTCATTCTCTACTCTTAGAGAGTCCCATTGGACCCATAACGATTTCAGCAAGCCCGTTTTGAGTGACAAGGTTGGCTCGATGTCTGGATCAGCCATTTGGTCCTGGATGCACTGTTCCATTATCCAGTCTTCATTGGCCTGCATTCGGATCTATCTGATCGAGATACTCTCTCGCTGTTCCGTCTTCAGACAATGTCCGCATTCTGCTCTACAGTGTCTTCTGGATAGGGCATCGGCATTATTGTGCAAACGGCCGGCACGGTGTTCCACCTTGAAATCGTATTGCTGTAAGTTGTCCTTCCGGTGTCTTCATGTCCAGCAGCCATTTGAGGGCGGCATGATCTGTCCGAAATAAGAAATGACAACCATATAGGTATTTTTGAAAATGGTTTACAGCTTTTATTATTGCAAGATGTTCTTTTCTGGTGACGCCATAATTTCTTTCCGGTTTCGAGAATCCACGGCTGTAGTACTCGATCACTCTCTATTCACCATCTTGCACCTGGGAAAGGACGGCCCCCAAACCTGTGTTGCTGGCGTCTGTGTCTAAAATGAACTTGCCGGACTGTGTAGGAAAGGCTAGGTTTGGGCTGGAACAGAGTGCTGCCTTCAGTCGCCTGAATGATATTTCGCAATCCTGATTCGAACGGAAGGTATCTTTCTCAGTGGTCTGCCGATGTAGAGGCGCTGCAATGGTGGCAAATCCCTCAACATATCGCCTGTAGTAGGAACAGGGGTCCAAGAAGCTTCGAAGCTCATGCTTGTCTCTTGGACTGGCCAATCACGGATGGCTTGTATCTTGTCTTCGTTGGTGCGGATTTCTGACACGGAAACGACGTTGCCCAAAAACTTTACTTCTTTTTGGAACATGGAACACTTCTTCGGGTTGAGTCTCAGGTTGGCATTATTAATTCTGGAGAATACTTTGTCCAGGTTGTTCAGATGGTCGTCGAATGTCTGACACATGACTAGAATGTCGTCGAGGTATACTAAGCACGTCCTCCATGTTAACCCGCTCAGTACATACTCCATTAGACCTCAAATGTAGCGGGTGAATTACATAACCCAAAGGGCATGACTTTAAACTGCAGCAGCCTTTTACTGATGGAGAACACTGTCTTCTCTCTGTCGTTTGCGTGTAGACTCACCAATATCCACTTTTTAGGTCTAGTGTGGAGAACCAAGGGGAGCCTGGTAGTGTGGTCAGAGTGTCATCAATTCGGGGTAGTGGATAGCTGTCTTTCTTGGTGACGTCATTTAGCTTTCTGTAATCCACGCAAAATCCGGTGATTCCATCCTTCTTTTTAACTAGCACGTCGGGAGCAGACCATGGGCTGATGGATGGCTCAATAACTCTATTTTGTAACATCGACACGATGTTTTCCTCGACTGCCTGTTGTTGCCCCAATGGTAGTCGCCTAGGTGGTATTCTGATGTGTTGAGCCTTTCCGGTGGTTCCATCTTGACTGTGAATTATCTGTTCCGTTCGACCGGGAATTCTAGCTGAAGCCTTTGCCCCTTTTTATGGAGGTGACTGAACTGTTGAAGGGCCGTGTCAATACAAATTCCTCATTTAGGAATCGAAGAACATCATATCTCGGGTCGAATATAAATCCATGCTGGCTAATTAGGTCCATTCCCAGTATAAAATCGTCCTCAATATTCGCTACCTGGACACTATGCCGGATCATGTTGTCCCCTATCTGTAGCACGACATCTGCCTCACCCTGTATTGACATGGACTCGCCGGTGACTGTTCTGAGCTGGATGTTATTGGTAACTGGCTGAATTTCTGATGCTCTCAAAACCTGGACTTGGCAATGGAGACAGCGGCGCCGGTGTCGATGGTGATGGTAACGGGCCCATTGATGGTGCCTCTGATGACCAGGCTGCTACTATCTCTGCAAAATCCCCGGATAGATAAAATTTTGGGGGCTGTGGAGGGTTAGTCAACATTCGCCCCTTATGCTGACTGGCTGACGGTCCCTGGACATGTGGCTGTTCTGTTGGTTACCCCTAGTCGGTGATGGTTCAGGGAGCCTCACTGGACAATCACGTTGAAAATGTAACGGTAACATGTTCTGTGCAGTTCTTTGTGACCGTTCTAATATTTTGTTCAGGCCAGCCAGCAGCGCTTGAAATGGTGACTCTGACTCTTCCTGGTTGAAGGAAACTGCTCGGACCTTCGGCTTGGACATGTTCATGACGGCCTCTACTTCTAACGCCCGAAGTAGAGCTTCATTACTTTTCTCGACGCCACTTAGTCTTAGATTTCGTGGTACTTCCACGTCTCTGATGCCGTTTATGAAACTCTTTGTGGCCAACTGGTCTTTCGTTTCCTCTGGCAGGTCTGGATAGGACAAGTGAACTAACCGTCTAATCTCTGCTTCGAATTCTTGGAGGCTTTCACCGGATTTTTGCGTTTTTCCATTCAGTTGGACTTGGTATATCTGGCTCAAGGATTGATTGTCGTATCGTTTGTCTAGGATGGCGATGATCTTGTCGAAATTGACTGGAATGCTTTGGAGGAGTTCTAGGGCCGGACCTCTTAACGAAATTACCAGAGACGTGGATTTTTCTTGGTTATCCCATCCATTAGTTGAAGCCACGGCTTCAAATTGTCGTTTATACATGGGCCAAGATGAGCTGCCATCAAATGTGGGTGGTTTGCTAACGGAACCTTTCGTACTCACTGTGTTCTGGTATCTTCCTCGCTGTATGTCCGGTTGCATTTTTTTAATTTCTGTTTCTAGTTTACTTCGAATAGCACTGATTTCAAATTTCACCTGGCTCTGTATGAAATCGATGTCATCTACTTTGGTTTCAAGGGCCTCCATATTATTTTTAGGATCTTTATCTCGTCGTTTATCTCTTTTATATCTGATTCTACTATTTGCATTCTTTCATTAACTGTTTCGTTAACTTGTGATACTATTTGCATTAGATGTTTAATTGCATTTGTCTTTTTTCTTCAGTTATTTTAAATTCATTTTGTCGTTTTAATTCGGTTTGCTCTTGTTTCTCTTGTCTCTGTTCATCTAATAATTTAAATTTCGAGAACAATCTTTCAATTAAATTATGTTGTTTTTCTTTCATGGTAGTGACAAGATTTTCTAATTCTATTCTACGTTTTTCATCAAAAGATTTTACTAACCTTTCTTGAATTTCTTGTTGATGTTGTTTTTCCTTCTTGTCACGTTTTTCTAGAATCTGGACTAATTTTCATCCAGTCCCTCCGTAACCTGTTTGATAATTTTTTTGGTAGTTTTGTCGGTTTTTCCATACTACGAGTTTCCATAAATCAAATTACGATTTTAACTGCATTTAATCCTGTACTTCTGATCTCCAAATTTGTTGTAAAGTCCGTGGGTTCAATTTAAAACTATAAAACTAATATTCACTTTCACTTTTTTTAGAACTTTATTTACATTAAAACAGCTGATTCAAATATCACAATAACATTCCCATATACGCTAGTCGTCGCGGTATAACTGAACTCTCCATCGTGGCTTGCTTCCTTTATAAGCCCAGCATAGAAAATTTTCGTAAAAATCATTATCACTCCTACAGGTACCGAGTCTTTTCGAGAACCATTTTTTATCTCAAAGCGTTTGTTGTTGTACTGAATTGAAACATGGTCGGCTTTGGGTAAATTTCGTAACAATATATTACAATGAAAGCATTTAATGAAAATAAAATATAAAATTTTACCTTAAGTTCGAGATGTAAACAACCAATCTGACAGAAGTAAATTATTAGTAACAATTTTAGACACAATAGGGCAATAATTCCAAATTTTAGGATCTTAATAAAGTATTTTGGGGTAAATAAACTTTACAAACACATTATTTCCACGCAAAATAACCAAATCAATATTAGATCTCAGGATAAAACTTTAGAGCAAGATTTTGACAGATCTACTGATCGAAATACATTGAAATTTATAGGGCAAAGCAAATACAGAACGGGAAATCAGGTGATAATGATAATATGTTTCGTGTCAATAATGACAATTTTATTAACATTGTAGCACAGGTTAGACTCAAAATAGCTGGTGCGAAATGATGGGCACAAAACAGGAGTAAAAATTACAATTTTAAAGAAAAGTAAAACGCATTTTAGGAATCTGTTTAGGTAGAAAATTAAATATAAATAATGAGTATTATATATAAAAATGGGGATTTCAAAATTGCTGATTTAACAGTTTAAAATGTGCAGTTCTATGTCAAAATTTGAAACTATAAAAGCAAGAACTGACAGCATGTAAAAGAGAGTCTAAATTTGGAAGTGTAACAGTAAACATTTTTAACGAGTACAAAGTGACAGTTCCTGTCAAATGTCAAAAATAATCATATCCAAGAATAGTGGAGGTATAACAGTACAAGTAAATGGTAATGTACTAAAATCCAGCAGCAGTTAAATATCAGTAATTGACATCAAGTAAAGAATCCAGTTTTGGGAAGTTGAAATTAAATAAAAATTTTACATTGGGAACAAATATAATTTAGCAGTAAAAGTATAATTGGCAGCATATATAATTGCAGTAAATAACAGTAAAAAGTCATATTGGTAACAGGGATCATTAGCAGTCGACAATAAGGTGAGCACCAATCATCAATAAAAGCAATTTGAGGGAGTAAAGTGAAAGAATGCATTTTAATAAAAGTTTGAAAGTGGATCAGGAATTTACATTTGAAGTTTTGAAACCATTAATTTGATTTTCATTTATATTACCAATTACATATTTTAAAACAGAAATTTGGGAAATAATCATTTTAGTAACGGTATACATTTTTGATATTTTAAATAACAAATGGCATTTGAATCATCATTGATCTTGAAATTTAATTGTTGCAAATAACTTAATCATGTCTAAGTGCTTCTTGGAAAATAACACCAGAGTTTAAAGAAAATTGCTGTATATTCCAAATGTTTCGGGGTCTAGATCAGACCCCGTTGTCAATGGTTAAGATACTACGGATTAAAAAGGCACTATTGTAAGATGTAAATTAAAATATTTGACAATGTGTAATATTTCATTTTTGACGTAACTAAGAGAATTTTATTTGTAATATACAGGGTAGAACAGAAATTTTTAAAGATCATATAATCATAAAGTTCCTTTCAAATTGGAAGAATTTGAAAGGAAGATCTTCAGAATTTTATGTGGGGCTCCTAGGTGCGACTTTGTTATAAGATAGTGCATTCGCCAAAAATGCGACCAAAGAACTTTGTTGATTCAGTGATCCCATTAAAATCATAAAGCAAAACCTAGGAAAAACCTTATGAACTATTCCGATATTGGGTTGTTCACAAGGACATGACCATTAGCAATTTCTTCCTTAATCATTGGCAACCAGGAACGACTGAATTCTACGGAGGTAGTAGCGATACAACCGTTTTCATTTAACAAAATTAAAGCAGACTCTTTTAGTTTTTTTTGGTGTTGTGTTCTTCTTTGTGTAATATAACTGAATTTTGAAACTGTATTTTATGACCAAGCATGTTCACAAATTTTGGATTTTTCAAATTGTCGTTTTTTTATGTAATTTTTGTGTTCGTTTATTCGAACATTCAGAGGTCTAGAGGTTTTTCCAATATAGAATTTATTACATTCACACGGGATTTTATAAATGCAATTTTTTGTATTTGAGTTGTGTTATTTGGTTTGGTTTTTGATATAATTGATTTTAGTGTATTTCTTGTTTTCTCAAAACAGATTAAACCTTTGGTTTGGTGGCGTTATGTTGATGACATATTCGTTATTTGGGAACATAATTTTGAGGATTTACATGCATTACTTAACGACATAAACAACACAGAACCAACTATTCAGTTTACAGTAGAGCTTGAACAGAATAACAAATTACCATTCTTAGACATTTTAATAACAAAACACAATCGACATTTGAAACAGAAGTTTACAGAAAACCAACTCATACTAACAGGTATCTCAACTTTAACTCTAATCATCCAGTTCAGTAAAAAGAGATATCATTAAATCTCTATATGACAGAGCAAAAATCAACTGTTCTAACATCAATAAATCCAATGAAGAAAAAACATTTATAAAAAATGTACTTTCTGCCAATCATTACCAAATAAATTTATTAATAACTAGTTACAAAATGGAATACCAAACAATCCCTAACAACCAACATCAAACTTCACCAAGCAGCACTGACTCCCAAGATAATCACATTAATACAATAACTATACCATACATACAGGGTCCATCAGAAGGACTAAAAAGAGTGGGAAACAGATATAATATCAAAACATCATTTAAATCAAGAAATACACTAAAATCAATTACATCAAAAACCAAACCAAATAAACAACTCAAAATACAAAAAATTGCATTTATAAAATACGGTGTGAATGTAATACATTGTATATTGGAGAAACCTCTAGACCTCTGAATGTTCGAATAAACGAACACAAAAATTACATAAAAAGCCACAATTTGAAAAATCCAAAATTTGTGAACATGCTTGGGACCTTGGTCATAAAATACAGTTTCAAAATTCAGTTATATTACACAAAGAAGAACACAACACCAAAAAAAAAACTAAAGGGTCTGCTTTAATTTTGTTAAATGAAAACGATTGTTCGCTACTACCTCCGTAGAATTCAGTCGTTCCTGGTTGCCGATGATTAAGGAAGAAATTGCTAATGGTAATGTCCTTGTGAACAACCCAATATCGGGATAGTTCATACGGTTTTTCCTTATGATTTTAATGGGATCACTGAATCAACAAAGTTCTTTGGTGGCACTATCTTATAACAAAGTCGCACCTAGGAGCGCCACATAAAATTCTGAAGATCTCCCTTTCAAATTCTTCCAATTTGAAAGGAACTTTATGATTATATAATCTTTAGAAATTTCTGTGCTACCCTGTATATTACAAATAAAATTCTCTTAGTTACGTCAAAAATAAAATAATACACATTGTCAAATATTTAATTTACATCTTAGAATTGTGCCTTTTTAATCCGTAGTTTCTTAACCATTGACAACGGGGTCTGATCTCTAGACACCGAAACGTTTGGAATATACAGCAATTTTCTTTAAACTGTGGTGTTATTTCCCAAGAAGCACTTAGGCATTGAAAAATATGCCACAAGTATCATTCAGAAAACAACTAACTTAATCATTTTGAAACGCACATCTTTTTAGATTAATTAAAAATTTAATTATAAGGTGTTTTGGTATTTATATTTTGAAAGTTATTTGTTGATTTGATTTATTCCTTTAAGTTTGATTTTGTTTAATGTTTATATATTTTTTTTGATGTGAAGCAGTTGAAAAAAGTTTAATAATACATAAAAAAAAATTTGGTTGTTTTATTATTGACAAAGGGCCAATTAGCGCATATAAACATTTACCGAAAAGGAGTCTCAAGAGCTGGAGCAGTCTATTCAAACAGAAGAAAATTTTGTGGAGTTTTTACCGAGTGGACAAATTTGAAAATAAAATAAATAAAAGTCCAAACATAACCACGAAGTAAAAATTCTATCACAATATATATATATATATATATATATATATATATATATATATATATATATATGTTACATAAGTATTTAAACAGACTTTATATTAAATTTACTTCTAATTATATATTATATAAATACTGTCATTATTCCCACATTGTAATATGATACTTGTTATTCATTTTTATCACGTTCGACTTTTTTTCATTTATACTTGGTAACCAAAACTGTACACTTCTTATTTTTCAGTTCACATAAAAACTGATGACCATCCATTTTGAAACGACACACTTAAATTGTCTTTGTTTAACACGCGTGTCGACTCATCATTTTGTAATGTTATAAATACTAGTGTAGGACCTTCAGTCGTCAGATGATTAGTTGACTTATATTCTTATAGTTGAAAGTTGTTATTATTTTTGTGTTTAATTAAATAAATTATTTTTAAAAAGTGAATTTTGAAAATCGTAATATAAAAAGTGTCGCAGTCAGTAGGATTCCATTACGCTGCTAGAACCGGCGTTAGAAGAAAAGCTTAACTGGTAGCGGTGGATTCCAATCCTTTGAAGGAAGAAAAGAACCTCGAGACGTCCCAACTACAACACGTAGAACACGGCAACTTCGATGTTTCGATTAATGTAAGTACAAACAATTAAGTAATCATCTCGCAAATATTTGTTTTACCAATTTGAATTTATTTTATCGATTTATATTTTTGAATTTATTTTATTTTTACTGTTCGGACGTTCAATATCCCGGAACATTTTAAACCGAATTGTACTATTTTCCCATTTGGGTTTATTTTACTTTGTGCAGAATTTCAAATCTTCTACATTCTTAAAACAAAAACTTGTAAACGTTTTAATAATTCTAGATATTTTCTATAATCTTGAACATTTTTATTATTTCCCTATATTTTTAATCAACCGAAATAATGGCATCTCCCCAAACTTCAGCAGATCCGGAGACTGAACCATACCGGCTTTCGGAAATCTTTTCCATTGTCCCCGAGTTTGAGGGCGATCAAATCTCACTAGGGACATTCACTGATGCGTGCGACTGCGCGTATAATATGTCAACAGGCGACCAACGCTAACTTTTACTTATACACATTAAAAATAAGCTGAAAGGCAGAGCGCCCAATTAATTAATTCACGCAACCCCGCGTCCTATTTGGAGCTTAAACAACTTTTAAACTCTCATTTCGGTGATTCTAGAGATTTGACATCTCTCATACAAGATTTGCAACGTCTAAGACAACTTCCCAACGAATCGCCTCTCACATTTTATAACAGATTGCAAGTACTTACTGCAAAAATGTATGCCAATATTCAGAAAACCTCCAATTTGAATGCAGATCAGAAGACAGCCCAAACGAGTCTAATAGACACTATGGCGCTGAACACTCTTCTGACCGGTTTAGAACCGCGTTTAAGGCAAATCATCCGCGCCGGAAACCCGAAAGACCTGTTAGAAGCTCACTTACGAATTAGGCGTGAATTACAACTGTCCTACTTCGAAAACCAAAAAACACCTAAACAAATTCCCCCTAAGCCTAATCAACCCTTTCGAAAGCCTAATCCGCAAATTAATAAGTGCCTATCATGTGGAAGATTCGGACATCACACGTCCGAAGCTCGCTCTCGAAACTACCAGACACCAGTCTATAACAATAGTAGCGGCAATAATAATAATTTTAGACCAAACCCTTTTACTAATAATTTCTCACAAAATCAGAATCAACAACCTAGGCAAAATCAGTCACCCTTCAGACAAAACCAGTTCTCTAACCAGCCAAGAACGTTTCAGCAAAGTACGCAACAACCACGCCAATCGGTATCCAACGAAATCCCGGTTTTCGCCCAAATCCAAATAAAACACATCACTTAAATTATACGAATTACCCTAACAGGACGATGATTATTACACAGTTAATAATCAACCCTACGATGATTACAATAGCACTGATGATCAAAGGGAATATGATTATTATAGTCAGTCATACAATCCAGAAGCAATTAATATTAATTATCATACTGCTGATAACTATCAAACTGTCAATTTAGATCCCCTAGAGAATCAAAACTATAAGGATTTTCTATGTCTTCCAAATTTAGACCACCCTCCAGACATAACGACCAGCCTTGCAACACAGATCAATCTCGACGACCTGAACCCGAATATAAACTTTCCGGAACAGACATTTCTGTAACTACTCTCCATACTGTAAACTCCAAAAATCTGTACTATATTAACGATGCGACTGGAAACTATAAATTACTAATAGATACAGGCGCAGGAATTTCTATCTTTAAAGAGCATACCGTCAGAAATTATTCTGAACGATTCCCGGAAAATGTCATTATTCAGGGAATTACAGACAAAAGATCCCCATTTCTCAGTCAACCCTTATACTATTCACTCATGGTAACCCCCATAAAGTATTCATATGTAACCTCGACATCGAGTTTGATGGCATTTTAGGGTTAGATTTTTTAGAACATTATGAATGTGTAATCGATCTAAAATCTAAACAACTCAAGACAAATTTCAAAGATATCACTCTTCACAAGGTCTCCTCCTTGCCCCTTCAGATATCACTCCCTCGACAGTCCCCAACACATCGTCTCTAAAAAATTTCTCAAACTATATTTCTATAGAACCTCGTACAGAAAAAAATATGTAAACTACGTTGTCACCTTTCCAACACCGACGCTGTTTTACATATCATCGAGAAAGAGAAAGTCAGACTACCCAATTCCTTGGTATA